>CM056502.1:2770222-2988527 GCA_029783415.1 Anisodus acutangulus | reverse complement strand
TTCTCTAGTTTTCTTTCTTCTGTTATGCGTTCTTTAATGTACTTGGTTTATCTCATTTATCTGTGTTAGTTACTGCTTCTCTATCAGGATGCTATATTATGGCGTATTCGCGTTTGCTATCAGCATTTTCTTACTGCTTTAATTTTTTGACCGGGTCAGACTGTTTTTTGCTTTGCTTGTCCTGAGCCGAGGGTCTCTCGAAAACAACCGTTCTACCTACCAAGGTAGAGGTAAGGTCTGTGTACATTCTACCCTCCCCAGATCCCACGTTGTGGGATTTCACTGGGTATGTTGTTGTTCTCTAGTTTGAACAACTGAGCCCACACGATATACCAAAGTAAAAAACAACCAAAAGGCAACAAAAGAATAAAACAAAGGAAGGTAATACTTAAAAAAGAAAAAAAATCCAACATAAGTTAGTTGTCCTACTTGGTTTTCAACTTATCTAAGACTTGAGAGTCGTTTGGTTACAGGGATTAGGGGGGTTATCCCAGTATAAAATTTGGGATTAAATTTGTTCTTTATTTGGTTGTGGGTACCGAGGGTTCGAATCCCTCTCTTTCACCAATTTTACTGTCATTTAATTTGGTACAGCCTCTCTACCTTCACAAGGTAGGAGTAGTAAGGTCTGCGTACACAGACCCCACTTGTGGGATTACACCGGGTATGTTGTTGTTGTTGTTTTTTGGTACCACCCAAGGAGCGGGAACTTGTTGTTTTTTGGTACCACCCAAGGAGCGGGAACTGTCATTCTAACTCTTCTCGGGGGATTCCATCCACAAACGTGTATTGGCTAAAACCAAGATAAAATTTATACCAAAATCATGGGATTATCTATCCAATATAAAATGTGGTACTATCTATCCTGATTATAATCAATCTCATGATTAACCTAGTTTTAAACTAAATCACCCCTACTATATAAATTATTAAGAATGCACCAGATTTATCAAATTAACACAACCCAGAAAAAGAAAAACATACCACATAGTATTGACGATATTTCTCTTGACAACAAAGTTGGCGATTCTCCTGCACAAACAAAAAAAAACACAAATAATTAAGCAAGCTCAAATCTTTAACACAAATAATTAAGCAATTTCAAATCTTTAACACAAATAATTTAAGCAAGTTTAAATCTTTCTCATTCTGCTTTTTTTATGTCATCATTTCTAATCAAAATCTCTCCACCCACAAAAGTAGGGGTAAAGTATGCTTACATCCTACTCTCCTAGGAACCACTCGTGGGATTACACTATGTATGATGTTGTTTGTATTTATAATCAAAATCTCTCTACCCACAAAGTTAGGTGTAAGGTCTGTCTACATTCTACTCTCCTCTCCTCAGACCTCACTCGTGGGATTACACTAGGTATGTTATTGTTTATATTTATAAACAAAGCAAATATAATGTGTTCCAGCAAATAAGAATTGGAAAATGTGCTTACCATAGTTATTAACCCTAGAAGAAGATGATGATGATGTTGATTTAATGGAGGAAACATATTGTTTTGGGGCAATATCTTGGGTTGAGGTTAAAGGTGTAGTAGCGGATTTCCATTGCCTTGATAATTTAGTGGCGGAACGGAACAAAGAGCTTAGGGTTTTGGATTTGGAACCGGGCATCAGCAATGACCCGAATTGATTGATTGCTTCTCTGTGAACTGAGACAAAAGTTTGAATCTTTTCAACTCAACAAGTAAGATGAGATTAGAACCATTAGCTTTGATTATGTACAGTTAATTAAACTAGCTTACTTGATCTAAAACGGATTAGTTTAAATTGTTTGTCTGAAAAGAAATTTGGTGAATTAAGAAATGATGATCATGAAAGGAGATTAAATTTTGATTTCATCACACTGGCATTTCAAGCAATGTTTATAAGACAAAAAATTGCGCGATTTCCTTCATACGCGCTGTTCTTTAATTTTTGGCCCTCAATTAGCTTGTTTTTAATTTTTGCATCTATTTTACAAGTTATATTTCTATAATTTTAAATAAATACAAAATCAAAACAGAATACTCAATAATAAATAAATGCATTAAAATAACCTCTCCTTCTTTTTCTATAATGTAAACAAAAAAGTTAGTAAATTAATAATATAAAAAGAAAAAAGAAAGGAGCAATAGCACCCTCTTGATAGAACAATATAATGAAAATTTATGTATTAAAATATTATTTATTCACGAGTTTACTAAATTAGAGAATTTGAATTCGAATTTCAACTGAGGCAAAACAAGAAAAAAAATTGCAAGATAATTTTCATAAAAACATATGTCTATTCGGCAAAGATTATGTAGAGATTTCTATGTAACTAACCGGATAAGGCATAATTTATATATAATTTTGACTGAATAGACATATTTTTTAATGAAATTTTGTCTTGCGAATTTTTTCTTTTTGTCTCTACTAAGATTGGACTCACGATCTCAAGGATATTTTCAATTATTTTTTTTAGATAAAAGAAAAAAATTAAAAACCACCAATTTGGGGAGCTAAAATTAAAGACCACCCTAAAATAGGGACAATCGTGTCAATTTCCCAATAGTTGGAACTTTTCTCTCGAGACAATATTTCATGGGCTTTAACACTTGCAAAAGTGAAGAGTTCATCTCCTCAGCGTGATTTGTTTTGCACAAGGAAAAATAGCGGCAGCTCGCCTTTTTTCTGCCCTTTTTTACTCAAATAACCAATACTAGTAATATATCCTAAAATTTCACATATACAAATTTAAAACTTTATAACAATTATTATTATGTTTGAATTACGTGAGCTGAAATAGCACTAATGACTTACCTCTTGTCAAAATAGGATCTTATAGATTTGGTATCTGTTGGAAATTTGCCTTTGGCGGGAGTTGCGACCGACCAACTTTAACGGCTTAAACACTAGTGTAACGTATGTTGGAGAATCCGGTTCTTCACACATGCATGATCTACTAAGTACGTAGATAACCGTAGGGCCAAGAATCGTCAAATTTCATTGAGAAATGAAAGAGATATTGGTTCACGAAGTAAGGTGTTTGAAGCATGGAAAGTGTGGTATTGTGTGTAATTCTCCCTCATCGGTAGAGGAAGAAAGAATTGTTGTGTATATAAGATTCGAAATTGGTTTGGGGTTTGGGACCCCAAGGGGTATCCCATGTGTTTAAAGGAGAGAGGACCTAGATGTGCTTTGCTCGAGGAAAGACCACACGCCGCCGCCGCCTGGTCCGTCCGTCCGGCCCGAGTTCCGGTCACGGTCACTTCAGGTGTGGGTCTTCGATATTATCTTTTGGGCCAGAAAACTTTGTCAAGTACAGTTTGATCCCAAGTTTTAGCTATCTGATTTGGACCGTAATTCTTTCAGGATGTGCGCTTTGGTCCCTGAAGTTTCAAGATGTGATTTGGTCCTCAAGTTTCCAGAAAATCAGAATTTCGACGGTCAAAACAGAAATGCCAAGCACTCAATTCAGCCATTTATTTTGGCTGAATTACTCCTCCTATAATGGCCAAAACAGCTTGGTCTTTCTCCCATTTATGTTGGTGACTTTACTACCTCCATAATGGCCATTATTTGGCTATTATGGAGGCGATTTCAGCGATAAACAGCCCTCCCTCTCCTATATAAACACCACATTACACCATTGTTGAGCACTAAGACATATGCACGAAAAACAGTAAGAGATGCAAAGAAACAAAGGTGCCTAAAATACACAACAAAAGCATGCTTTCTTCCTACACCTTCCAAGGCATCATTTCGTTACTCAATATTCTTCACGGTAGCTCTTGAGTTTCCTTTGCTCAAGTGTTCCATTGCTGTTTTATCTTGGGAGACAAATTGTCCAGACGTATAAAGGATACATACGGGCAATATTGTCTTAAGGATGAGTGCCACACTCGACTCAAAGAAAATGATTTACATTTTTCCGTTTTCTACAAACTGAATTTCCGCTTTACTTGTGTAACAATTGTAATTTCAAATTACTAGTTGAACTATTGAATATTTGTTTATCCTTTCGAATACTTGTAATAGTTATATACTTCCTGCATCGCTTTATAAAGTACCATAGAGCAAAAATACCCAACAACTTAAGACAATATCCTCAGTATAGTATTACTATTAGTGTTCGAAAGATGTCGGTCAAAAGTTGTGTGACCAAATCAGGATATGGAAATGGTTTTCTGGTAGAAGAGAGTGATGATGATGAACGATTCATACTGTCACCGCTACCAAGACTGGTGGGAACAAGCGCCTCGAGAGCCCGAGGATGTTAATCGGGACAACAGGAGAAGATCAAGATGTACTTCTATCTTGCAGCTGAAGGCTTGTATCTATCCTGGACAAAAGATCCGAATAATGGTAAGAAGGAACCGGACACTTCGATGAAGTAGTGAAGTGAGTCAATCCAAATTGGGATAAGTATTTTTCTTACTTGTCAAGAATAAAGATTAGATGATGAGTATTTTTCTTACTTGTCAAGAATAAAGATTAAATGATGTCCGATTAAAAATGGATTAAAGTAAGGAGGAATATGAAAATAATTTATATTCCTTACGCTTTAACAAATCGAAGTTTAATCTCATCTTCTTTTCCGCTTAAAGATTGGATTGTAAAGCATCTTAAAAAGATCCGTTCCTTTAAGTGTAATTATTAAAAGTGGGTAAAGTATGTTCGCACATACGAGGGAGTAAGATCCACCGATTGTAAAATCATATAACTCTTAAGTAAGCGCCAAGAATTATCTGGGCACCAATCATAACGGAAGAAGTCTAAAAGTTAAAGACGTAGAACCTGTCATACTATTTGGCGTAAGATCCTTCATAGGATGATATTGGACACTCGGCCATACAAAGCCTCCAAGGCGACTAGAGTGGGCCAAAATTCCTTTGATATGATGATATTGGACCTCGCCATACAAAGCCTCCGGTGATCAAGTGTGGCCAAAATTCATTTCATAGGAAAAGTAATAGACACCTAGTGTGGTGGGCCGAGTTTCCGTGTCTTAATGATCTCAAGGCCTAAAGAAAGGCAAGAAAGAAATTGGACACTACCCGCCAAAGCAATCAAGTGGGCTAGAGTATCGAGATCACATATGATCCGGTTACGCCTAACCACGGCAAGAGGTTGTTCATGTGAAGCAACGCCACCTCTAAAATCAAAGGGGCCGGGAGAGGTTGTCCTCAATAGGACTTCAGAAATAAGATCACTCTAAAAGAGATGATACATGTTCCTAACTTGGTTTAAGGGACGTTGTTGGTCAAGTTGGTTTGAGACTAGTCCAACAGGTCTGTAATAACTAAGAATGGTACAATATGTCTATAGCCCAATGAATGATATATTTGTAATCCGTGCATCTATGCCATCATAGATTAAGACACGTTAAATAATAAGTCATTCAAAAGCTAACGATGTTGAGATTGTTGCCTCCTTTCGACATAAACCCTCAAAATGAATGTGAGGTAGGCGAAGAGGCAAAATCACCTTTCCAAATTCCGTCAAGGGAATAGCGAAAGAAGCACCGCTCCTCTAGAACTTAGTCACACCTACTTGGGTGATTTGAAGTTTATACAAAATAGAGGGGGGAGACAAGTACGTTGTGATCTTCATTGATGATGGTACAACGTATGGAATCCTTTGTTTGATAAAAAGCAAAGATGAAGTTGTTGAAGCGGATAAGCGCTACAAAGCAGAAGTTGAAAATCAACTAAGCCTATGGATTGCGAAATTCATAGCGATAGAGGGGGAGAATGTGAAGCAGCGTTCATTAAACGACTGTTCATGACTCACCTCAGTCTAACGGTGTTAGCCAAGCGCAAACCCGTACGCCTAAATTATGTGGGGCAAGACGATCCTTGTTGACACCCAATTTTGTCCCATCTTTTATGATTTTATTCGTAATTTTTAACATTTTTGACACTTTTAAAACAATTTTAAAATATATATATATATGCATATTATTCTCTTATTATTATTATTATTCGCATTTTTTATCACATTTGCATTTTTTATCAGAATCATAAGTTTTATCCAAAAAATTCTATGTTATTTTATTCTCGCAAAATTGCATCGCATTTCCCTTTTATTAAGCATTAAACATTTCGCAAATATTATATTTTATTATTATCACGTCGTTACGCTATTTTAAAATAATTTACATCTTTTACAAAAAAAATATATATATATATATAAATATGTTTTAATATTAAACCCCTCTTATATATTTTTTCATAACCCTTTTTTTATTTTCCCAACCCAATACAATTTCTACCCAACCTAAATTAAAACCCATTTTTCGTCCAAGCCCAATCCCCAAACAAAATTCACAAGCCCAACCCCAAAATTCGGCCAACCCATTCCCTTACCCTTCCAAGCCCAACCGACTGGCCCAACATCCCTTCCCCTTTAATTCAAAACACACCCAAGCCCAAACCCAACTGCATCAGCCCACCACTCCCTACCCACACCAACCGGCCCACACCCGAACCGACCCACCAACCCCGTCGCCCCCCTTTAATTCTCCCCAAAACCCCAACCAAAAAACCAAAATAAAAAAAATCAAACGAACCCTACCCTTCTCTCAAATCAGCCGACCGCGACCCCACACCCCATACCGGCGACCCCACGCCGCGGCCACCTCGCTTCGCCAACACCAACCCCTCGCCACCACCAACTCCCGCTACTGACCCACATACCATACCCCTAAAAATCCGCTTCCAAAAATCAGAAATCTTTACCTTTAATTCGAATTTCAAACTCGATTTTTGGGGGGGGGGGGAATCCACCTATAAATACCCCATGATTGTTCTTCATTTTGAGGAGGATTTTCGGAGAAGAAAAAAGAGATTTTGGAATGATTTTCGGAATATACATAAAATACTTTGTTGTGTTCTTGAGTTTAAAGCATTTTGGCTTATTTGTTGTTCAAGAATCAAGTCCGAAAAGGTTTGTCATCCCCTTTGATTCTCTGATTTTTTTCACTGATTTCGGTCGGTCGACCTGATCGGTCGATACCATTTTAATTCTTGCATTTCATATTTATGTATGTTGGTTATCCGAATTTGGTGTTAAGATTTGATTTGGATCACCGATTTGGTCAGTTCTTGACGGTCGACCCGATTTGAATTTCCAAATTTCTTGCATTGTTCTTTGTTATCATTGGTTATACGAAATTGTTGAATTTATTTGATTAGGGTTGAAACATCGATCCGGTCGGTCGACTTGGGTAACATTTTAATTCTTGCATTACATATTCTTGTTATTGGTTATCCGAATTTGGTGTTAAAATCGATTTGGGTTTGGATCATTTGATTTCTGATTCGGATCATCGATTCGGTCGGTCATCGACCGGATCGGTCGATCCGATTGGATATTTTCGAGAATTCTTGCATTTCATATTTTTGTATGTTGGTTATCCTGGAATTGATGGAATTATTTGACGACGGTTGAATCTCCTATTCGGTCGGAAGATCGATCTGGTCGTCGACCGCTTTGAATTTCCAAATCTCTTGCATTGTTCTTGTGGTTATTATTGGTTATCCGAAAAATTGAAAAGTCCGATTCGGGTTGGCATCGATTCGGTCGGTCATCGACTTGACGGGTCGACCCGATTTTTGGCGATTTCAGATTATGGCATTTTTCATAATTGCTTGCTAGTTATCTAAAAATCAATTTCGATTTTTATTCGTCATTGCTCATGATCCGGTCGGATTTTTCCATAAATACCTCTTAATCCTCGTCGGTTGCCCAACATTTGAATTTGGTTCGGATAATTTAATTGCTCACCGCTTCGCTTCTTTGGCAATCGCTTTATTGTTTTATTAATATCGATCTAGGCCGATGAAATTGAAATCGAGGCCGCACTTTTTCGGTTCGTTTTCAAAGATTAATTCTCTGTTTCGCTTTGCCCTGCTTCGCTTTGCTTTTGATAGTTTATCGATTAAGCTCGTATTATTTTATCGTTTCTAAATACCGCATTTAGGCCGATGAAATTGAATTCAAGGCCGCGCTGCTTTCGTTTCGCTTTATTGTTTTAAACATCCGTATGATTTGATATCTTTCTCGCTTTATCGCTTTATCGCTTTTACCGCTCAACAAATACCGCGCCTGCTCAGCAATCGCTTCGCTTTCGCTTTGTCGCCGCTTCAGACATCGCTTTATCGCTTTATCATTTTATCGCTTTTAAATGAACACCGCATTTTTCAAACATTGCTTTCTATTTCGGCCACTGTTTCAAAGATTCAAGTATTTGTTCTACTGCTTTTATCGCTTTTAAACTAGACACCGCGTCATTTTAAAACTGCTTTTTTTTCTTCTCTGCCTCGTTTTTTATCAAGTATCGCATTACCGCCGCATGCGCTTCCAATTTAATTTTGCTGATTTGAACACGATACTACATCGCCGATGAAAAATATCCGTCGATTTTGAGGCCTACGATTGCAAAGACGGAAATATAACTTCGGGGCAAGGACGAAGACTTAAACCTTTTATCCGAGATCAACATGTTTAGTAGGCGAGGTGACTAAAATAACCAACAAGTTATATATTCGCAGCCACGACGTGATTATAGTGATCTTTTCTATTTCACCCGAGAGACCGACACGTTTAGTAGGCGAGGCAATCAAAATAAACTACATTAGTCATATGTTTGCAGCCACGACGTGATTGGAATGTTCTTTTCAAAATTTAAGCTCGAAGCCTCCGCGATCAAAACATTCACTGCTTTGAATACGGATATGAAGTTATTTGTGTTTAACTGCTTTCTAACCGCTTGTTCTTGATACTTGAGGACTAAAGTAAATAAAGGCAATTATTCCTGAGTTTATTTATTTTTATTTCTTTCTTTAATTCAGCTTTTATCTCGCTTTGTATTGTAATATTATTTATCGCACTTATGTAATTATTGAAATGCTTAGAATAGGCAAACTTAGGATTTATTCATAGGTTAGTTTAAGATTTGAAACCCGTCGCTAGCTTATTTTATTTGTAGGCTCGCAAACTTAGAAATCCTTCGCTAGTTTATTTATTTTAGGCTCGTCACGCGAATTCAAGATTTTTAAAACAACTCTTGTCATCTTTATTTGCTTCAATTAAATTGTACAAAATAAGCTTATCTTTTTATTATTATTTTTTGCAACTTGTTGATTTTCGAAAGATTCGCTTCTTTGGCATTATAAAGAATTTATTGTCACAAACGCATGTTTTTCTAAAAAACTTTACATGTATCTTTCTTTTATGTCATCCGAATATGTATTTGTATAAAATGCATCATATTTACTTATATAAAATGCATCATATCTGCAAACATCTTTTTATTTATTATACTTGTAAAACATGTATTTTTCCTAGTAATAATTAACCTGAGTTTTACCGGATAACCGCAAGTTAGCGGATCTTAAAGGATGCCTAACCCCTTCCCTTTAGGATAATAAAGAACCCTTACCTAGAATCTCACTAGTTTCGCAGACCTTAAAATTGGAGTTTATATTACAGCACTTAGTTTAAATATTTAGGTGTCCTAATTCACCGTAAAAAATAATTAGGTGGCGACTCCTCAACCCTGTTTACCCAGGAATCACCGGACACGTCCGCGCTCCGCTTTGACCCGAGCGAGGTCAAAATAGGGCGCGACAATCCTTACCGCTAATGCGATTCTCAACAGAACTCCGCATAAGGATAAGGATAACTCTCCGTGTGAGACATGAAAATGATCTCACATACAAAAGTGGTGATGTGGGGTGGCTTGGTAGAAGTTGGACTACCGAAACAGGTCAAGTTCGACCTAAGACTGTAGATTGCATATCCACTGGATCTGTAAATAACAGTAGTACTTATCGCCTATTGGCGTCAAAGAATGTTGAATTCTTATAAGATAACTTTCCTTGAAAAGGAAAAAGGAGTAATTGCTCAAGGTTAACAAGAACCCGCGAGGGCCTGGCTGTCCGGAACTAGACGTTCCGTATCTACAGGACTCGAAAGTTGCTGGCTATCCGGAACTTAATATTCCAGATCTGCAGAACTCAGGGATTCTAGATGTTGAACCAAGACGAAGCAAAGAGGGGACAAGGACTTGTTCCAGTCCTTCTAGCTTGTATGGTTAAGAACGAACCATGGACAAATTAACAAATAATTGTTATCTCCAAAAGCCGCTTGGAAAGAAGCTAAAGAGAGAAATAAATTCCATGATATAGAACCATACATGTGTAATGGTTGATCTTCCTCCGGAAAAAGAACCTTTGGGTTGTAAAATGTGCTCCCCTGAAGCGACCTAATATCCAGGGCCATTGTAGTCTTACGTGGCATGGATGTTGAACTAGCCTTCCCAACCGGAGAGTTGGAAGAAGAGGATCAGAATTGGTTTGCTGAACTGTTGGGCTTCTTTCTGAACTTTCATTTTGGTCCCTGAAATGTTAACATTTTAGTCCTGAAAGTCTCAGATAAAACAGAAACAATGAATCTGACCACAGAAACATTAACTCTGAAGTTAGAAAGCCAACAGTTGGAAAACCAACGGTCTGAGAGTGAAACTCATATTGAAACAAAGTCTCGATATGAAAGATATGAGTATTACAGATGACATCTTAGGAATTGGATTTCTAAGACATCTAACGGATCGGTCGATAGTTGACAGCCTCGTTGAAGCCACCAATGGATATGAATCATAGAATCGATTGGAATCATGGTGCACCCATAGACAAGGAGCGATATGCACAGGTCATGTGTAGTTCAATGTATTGTACACACTACAACCGACCTGGTATCTTCCTACGAACAGATCAGTTGAACTAAGGTTCACTGATAATCTTAATACATGATCAATAGAAGGCGTTAAGTCGGATATGACGATATCTGAATTATTCGCTTATCTTCTGATTATAGTATTACGGATGTCCAAATGTTACGGGAGAACACAATGATGCAAATCGACATCGATTCAAGAACACAAAAGCCACAAGTAAATGTGTATGGTGGATCTTGGAAAATCCTCTAAGCAAACTTGCATCGTCCGATTCAAGATGGTATCGGAGTTTATCGCTTTATACAAAGCATGAAAGAAGTTGAGTAACTTCACGACTCATTAGAGGACGCCCCTTATTGGGAGAAACTCGTGCCTTCAGCAGTTATACACTGTGGCTAGCCGTTCGGCTTTAGGAAGGACACGGATGACGGCGTCTGGACATATCTGTCAGGATTTGTCAGGAGACATAAGATCAGTATGGCGATTGATCATCACGGGTGTCACTTCCTTGTTTACTAACTAAGGACTACCCGAGATCAAGTGTTCTGCTGTCTAGGGAATGGGCTAAAACCCAAAATATACGGACCAATACAAATGAAACCCAACCTTACTTAACCGGAGATCCCAGTAATTTGGTTCAATGGGAAAACTAAGTTGTAAAGGTTCATTGCTCGCTTGGTGGAAGCATGAGCACTTCGGATAGTGATTTCAAAAGAAACACCAAATCCAAAGCCGCTCCCGATAGACTTTAAGTGCTATCTGCGGTGTGGGTAAATGTTAAGTTTTCAAAACCTGTAATGCTCATCAACGATTGAGGTTAGGTTTTTGGGAAACTTTAATGGTTCCTAACACTTGTGAAGTGGGGTATAGCAGATACCTTGTAGGAGACCACCTATTTAAGTGCGAGGACTGGCCGCCTCAAAATGAACGCACTTAAGAATCCAAGACGTTGTCCATGGCCAAAACGGACAAAACACTACGAATAAGAGAGTAAGGGAATTTGTTGTGTTGGTATCATTGTCTTCGCTTACACTAAACACCGACGGTTCAAGACATCACGCTCACCGCCAGCAAGTAAGTCCGATGGTATTCAACTATGGAAGGTTCAAAGTCGAGGCTACCTCTCCTTATGCAACATCGGTCCATTGAAATATTGGAAATGAAAAGACACCATGTGAGTGCGCCAAAATCTCTTTCAAGAGGGGATTGTTGGAAATTTGCCTTTGGCGGGAGTTGCGACCGACCAACTTTAACGGCTTAAACACTAGTGTAACGTATGTTGGAGAATCTGGTTCTTCACACATGCATGATCTACTAAGTACGTAGATAACCGTAGGGCCAAGAATCGTCAAATTTCATTGAAAAATGAAAGAGATATTGGTTCACGAAGTAAGGTGTTTGAAGCATGGAAAGTGTGGTATTGTGTGTAATTCTCCTCCGGTAGAGGAAGAACGAATTGTTGTGTATATAAGATTGGAAATTGGTTTGGGGTTTGGGACCCCAAGGGGTATCCCATGTGTTTAAAGGAGAGAGGACCTAGATGTGCTTCGGTTCGAGGAAAGACCACACGCGCGCCGCCGCCGCCCGTCTCCGTCAGGTTCAGAGTTAGGGTTCTCGGGTTCACGGGTCACTGGGTCGTGTGTGGGTCTTCGATATTATCTTTGGGCCAGAAAACTTTGTCAAGTACAGTTTGATCCCAGAAGTTTTAGATATCTGCTTTGGACCTAATTCTTTCAGATGTGCAGTTTGGTCCCTGAAGTTTCAAGATGTACAGTTTGGTCCCTGAAGTTTCCAGAAAATCAGAATTTCGACGGTCAAAAACAGAAATGCCAAGCACTCAATTCAGCCATTTATTTTGGCTGAATTACTCCTCCTATAATGGCCAAAACAGTTGGTCTTTCTCCCATTTATGTTGGTGACTTTACTACCTCCATAATGGCCATTATTTGGCTATTATGGAGGAGGCCAGAAACACCCCTCCCTCTCCTATATAAACACCCCATTACACCATTGTTGAGCACTAAGATATATGCACGAAAAACAGTAAGAGATGCAGCAAAACAAAGGCTAAAATACACAACAAAAGCAGTTTCTTCCTACACCTTCCAAGGCATGATTTCGTTACTCAATATTCTTCACGGTAGCTCTTGAGTTTCCTTTGCTCAAGTGTTCCATTGTTGTTTTATCTTGGGAGACAAATTGTCCAGGACGTATAAAGGATACATACGGGGCAATATTGTCTTAAGGACAGAGTGCCACACTCGACTCAGCAAAAACGATTTACATTTTTCCGTCTTCTACAAAACTGGAATTTCCAGTTTTTACTTGTGTAACAATTGTAATTTCAAATTACTAGTTGAACTATTGAATATTTGTTTATCCTTTCGAATACTTGTAATAGTTATATACTTCCCGTACTGCTTTATAAAGTACCATAGAGCAAAAATACCCAACAGTATCTAACTTATGTCCATGTTTAAGTAATTTGTGCAATAACAACGTCGGTATTATACATCAAAAGAATGAAAAATACTATTCTTAAAAGACATATCAGGCGAATAATAATTCTAAGTACAATATTTATTCTACCATTTGGTTTAATTCGTCTTCCCTCTATTTTCATTGTCCAGTTTATGATGAGGGTATTCAATTAAGTTTCATTGCCGTCGTTTAGTTTCGTCACTGCACTTTCTTTCTTGTTTTTTTTATTGAGTATGCACATTTTTTAGTTTAGATCGTCAATTTTTTTAAAAAAAATTATAGATTAAAATTTATTTATATTATATAAAGATAATTTCGTAGGAATTTGTTAGAAAATCTACCTCCGTTAGGAATTTGTTTAGATTGTTATTTAAGATTTTTTAAAATATTCTTTGGATTTTGTGGTTATAAACGTGTCACGTGTTTAAAATGTTAGTACTAAATATAGAAAGTAATATTATTTTTTCAAACTAAACTGAATTAAAAATGGAGGAAGTAGGACTTATCTTTTTCTCTTTTATCTGTTTTCCACTTTTTCTTACTTTTTCTTATTATTTCTCAGTATTCATTGTTACCGAAAAATACCAATGGAGGAATCCTACTGAGGAAAGAAAACTAAAACGCATGTGAATTCCTTTTCTTTTAACTTGTTGTTCTCGGCCCCAATTTCGCTATCTACCGTTGTATTATCTAATGAAATCAGGAGACAAATTGATTCCTTAACTTAAGCGATTTGGACTGAAAACGGAATTCTAATCTCCAACAATGGGTTCCCCAACTACTCCAGAAAGCGTTAGGACGGTGGTTATGGTAAACTAAGAGGTAAGAAACATGAATACAGTCGAGTAAAGTAAATGATAAAAAGAAAGTAAAGGATAAAAGATAAAGATAGATAAGTTTTTGATGTGTTTGATTGAGTGTCTCGTATATACAAAGAATGAGTATTTATATTACAAAAAATGAAGAAAAAAATGTACAAACGTGTCCCCCCATGTCGCCCATCAAGTAACTCACTAAGCTCAACGGCTGACTATGGGGGAGGTAGTGCCAATTTTTTCGCTCTCTACTCCTCTTGCTCGGATAATGACCCTCTCTTTTAAGTATTGTTGACCGTTACCGCTTTTAGGGGTCTGGAAACCCTTTTGACTTCGTCGTTGAGGTGTCTGCATTTGAGTGGGTCCCAGTCGTACCTCTAGCCAACAACTTCGGCTATGATGTTTTAGTAGACGATGAAGTTCTTGTAGTCGAGGGCTAGGAGTAAATTCGGCTGTCAGTGGATTCGGCTAAACACTTAAATTAATTTTTAGTGTTAACAATTGCCCCCTACATTAACTCGAGTGTCTGTTGAGTTGATGTATCCGAAAGTAGTCATCGTTTCAGTCTAACAGCCTCGCATGTCACTTCAATCGTCTTGTCTATAGTGCATGCAATGATGGTCTTTAAAGAAGCTCTTCTTTCTTTCCACAGAAACGCCTCGGCTTCCACAAACATTTTCTGAAGAATTCGTAGCCGCACGTTTTGGGCGAAAAGACCCTTAGCAGTGTGTCAATCATATATCCGAGAAAAAGGAAGTACTTTAGGAGAGGCGTTCCACACAAGGCTTTTTATTCGATTTCTCGGGCATTCCCGAATTCTTTGCCTTTTTTTAAAAAAAAACCTTGTTTCTTCCTCAGAAAAATCATGTCTTTATCTTCCTTTCTATCTTTGGGGTCGGATAGTTCCGATTTGGCTGATGATGACCTAATCCCCATTTTTGCCTTCATAGATGATCAACTGATTCTTGCCCCTTTTGGTACATCTGAAAAGGGTGACCTCATTCTTTCTCAGCATCTAAGCCCGCGCGAACTACGACCTTCCGATTACCTATGACTGGTTTACCGGCGACCGTTGTCCGGCTAGTCTGCGCAACTAGCCGACCAAAATTGCCAGCTATTATGTTTGGTTAGATCGAGTGAAGTCGTCCAAAGAAGCTGAATGGAGGCGTACGGGTCTCTATGATACCATTACGTTGTCGGAATTTGACTCATCATGCAACATAGGTCTTATATATGCCTTTCTTGGTTACTGGTCGACCGCTGGCAATGCCTTTGTTTTCCCTTGGGGAATGATAACCCCCATACTACTTGATGTGACGGCGATACTTGGCCTTCCGATTCCAGGAGTCGAGGTGCCTGTCCTAAGCGATATAGATATTGCCGATTTAGGCATCCAAGTCTCCAAGACTTCTTCATGATACTGCCAGTTTATAACCAATAACCGCCAGTTGTCGCCTCTCCAGTCGACAATGCCGAGCATCATGCTTTTCTACTTTTTTTGTTTAACCGATACTTTGTCTGTACGGGCTCTTGTGCAGTTGTGAAAGAGCTGGAAATTTATGTGGCGTTAGCCATTTCGGGAAGGGATGTTAGTTGGGCATCTCTCTTCTTGACCTATCTTTATATGGCTTTAGGTAATGCCCAGGCGAGGTTAAGGGATTCCAGAAACCTGGATACCTTGGCCGGTCCCTTGTGGTTTCTTCAGTTGTGGATCACCCTCTATTTTCCCGAGTTTATCTTCGATAGCTTTGATGACCTCCGTTTTCCGTTAAACCCGCCAGTATTAGCCGACACTCTTCAGAGAACACCCCTCGTGCCCCAGGATGCTTTCGTCGCAATCTCCACCCTGCATGGTCTGTCTAGAGACCATTACATAGATTGGCAACCGTTCCTAGAGAGATGGGCCACCCATGATTGGGTTCGCCAAGTAGCCGATGAGGATCTTACTTTCTCCCAACGGAAGACTATGGCTCTCGTATGGGGGCGGAATCTTACGGCCAGAGACTTGTTGGGTGGTTTGAAGCCAAATTCCATGAATAATAAATTAACTGCGGAGCCATATCGACCGAATTTTGTAGCAAGGCAATTTGGCCTTACTCAGCACGTACCGTGGACCCACTGTAGTATTGTCAGTTCAACCCAACGCTATTTCCTTGATGCAGAACAAGCGCAGAAATTAGCCGATCACAATCTTGACATGCTTGGCCTGTTTGACTGGCAGTTATTTCCCCCGAGAGCAAATACTACCGTTGTTTTTGATGCTTGGTGGGATACAGCTAAGGAAAAGTTTTTTCAATCTCCTATCGATGTCTATTGTGTTAGGCTGATTATGTCGAGAAAAAAGAAGAACCAGAAAACCCCCAAATCGAGGCCAAAAGAAACCACTTGGAAATCTGATTCTTCTCATCCGGCTAGGCATGTTGCCTCAAGGTCTTTCATTCGGTTGTGGCAGACGACGAAGAGAAAAGGTAAATTGCATTTCTACATATGTGTCGCCCAGATTATCTTTGTGAATATTTGGCTACCATCTCTTATGTATCTTTCAGCACCCACATCTTCTCCAGTGTTTGTTGATACCATATTTGACAATGAGTCCTTATCACCCATGAAACCAGTGCCTAAGCAACCCCGACGGAGTAGAGGGTTGTCATTTGAGATTATAGTGAGGGAGGCCCTCACGGATCTGAAGCTCATGTTCCTACCGAGAAAGAAGAGGAAATCGAGGTACACTGCTCGGCTGGCTAAAACACATTCGCATCGGCTACTAATATTTATGTTTTCTGTCTTGCCTTCCAGGGACCACAACTGACAAAGCGCAGACGACTTCATATAGCATCGGATGCTCCCCTTTATTTTGGCGGATCGTGTTCCCGGGCTCGTGCTCCCGTGCATTCACAGGACCCATCATCGAATGCCCTTAAGGCCACAGTTTATCCTGTCATGGCAGCCGATGTTTCCTATGTTGGAGTGGCTGTAGAGGTATATCTTTTCTCATGTGCTTGGTCATTCACTGCCTCTGGGCTCTGGCCTTTATACTGAATTTGTCCTTTCTGTACAGGAGACGCCTACAAGAGACTGTTGGCGGTAATACCTCGGCAGAAACCTACCCAACTGTCGGCTCAGAGGCTCCAACCGAAGTCATCCTGGAAGACATGCTTTTGCGCTACTTTGGCTTAGTTAACACTGCACCTCCGCCAGCTTCACCTGTTGGCGTCCATCGAGAATGAGTCGAGGAATCTCTCGCCATGGGAATCCTATCCACCAAATATGAGTTACATGCTCTGAGGGCCTCTTTGCTTCGGCTGTCGAAAGAAACAACGGATTCCCTGGCCATTGCAGCCAATTATAATGAATGGCTCTGGCTCTGAATAATTTGTTCGTTCTATATAGAACGGCCAAAGATAGCCATGATGAGGTTGTCGTTGCTTTGCAACACTTGGGGTCTCTTCGGCAGGAGAAGAACCGTATTCAGTCTTCTTTCAATGAGGCAACATAATGTCAACCGAAGAAAGGATTTGCAGGAGCAGCAATCTAAACTGCAAGCTGAGTTGGAGCGGATCCAAACAGAGCTGAGGGTTATTACTCCGGCCATAGGCACCTTAGACTCGACCATTAGTGCTCATGATTCCACCCATTCTTTTTTGTTTCGGTAGAGCCTTCAATTAGATACAAAAATTCAGGAACTCGGTAACCAGCAAGTGATTTGGGAACTGGATCAGAGAGCAAGTAGAGAACGGCTAGCCAAACTAGAGGATAAATGGACTGCGTGGAAAAACCATCTAGTTCAAGTAACACCGACAATTACTGCTCCCTTGCCAGCTGATCCTGTTGTTGAGTTGTCAGCCGATCCCCTTATGGAATCGCCACCCGAAGTAGTGGTTGCTTCTGTTGTTCAAGAGGTATCAGCCGACACTCAAGCCTTTACTGAGGCCCCATCAACTATAGTGGTTGAACAGTTGTTGGATACTGAAAAAAGGTTCGAATAGGTGCGGGAGCGATTGAGGTAGTAGCCGTTGTTGAAGCTGAGATACTAAGGGAGATTGCAGGTTTTCAAGATGTCCAAACAGCCGTGGATTCGGCTAATCCCGAGACTTCTGTTACTGTCGATGTATTGCAACCTCTATCTAGGGGAATGCCAAGTGATTCAGCTTCCTAATTTTATCGACCCTAAATCGAAGGGTCTGTTATTGTGACCAAGCAACCGGTCTGTGGCTGTCGTTTGTTCTTATGTTCCCCAAATCGAAGGGAACTTAGTCTTTTTTTTAGACCAGGTAGCTAGTCTGTGGCTGTTGATTATTTGTGCATGCCTCAGAATCAATGGGTAGTATGCCCCCAATTTACATTTCTTTTCCATGAATGTTCATCACTCGATCCGTATTGCCGACAACTTCTGAGTTCGCTACGAAGGGTCTTTTCCTAGTTTGGCGATCATTTGCCAATTTTACGATACTTTATCCCAATCGGCAAAATGGTTTTTCAAACTAAGTCTCATTCGGCAAACCTCTTAAGCTCAACATGTTTGTTGTATGTTTTAGCCATTTTACGTTTACCGATTTTGGCTTCTTCTATGATTGTCAGTCGATTTTCACCAAATTGACCTAACTTCGTTAGAATGGCCTGCTGATATGCTTCCAATATCAGAAGGTTTCGTTTGGCCACCCGTAATGATATTAGCTTATGAGAACAACACTGCACCTTGACCATTGATTTAGCCAATACAATATCGTCCATGTAGCTGTAGATTTGAAGTTTCTGATTGCCTATTTCATTTAAGACATGTCTTTGTAAAATGAGTTTATTCAAACTTTGCACAAAACATACATAACACTGGGTATTGAATAATACTTGAGTTTTGTACAAGCGTAAAACAAAGCTAGGCATAAAAACCCTATCGGCAACTCAAATGTTATTAGCCGCCAGATCTGGTTTTCTGTCGTGGTTCCTCATCTGCGATGTCTCGGCTATCCTTGGCTCAAAACTTGGGACGGTTAACCGATGTCATAGGTCACGTGCGAGTTGGGTTTCCTAAACCGTTTAGATCCTCCAAGGTAAGTCGTGGTTCGGCTAATTATTTTATTTCGAACCTTCGCGAGGTAAGATTGCAGGATTCCCAAAATCTTTCTTTATACTGATCTGCGACGGATATGAGAGCCACATAAGGTGAATAGAGGACAACCTCTATACTATGAACCCCTGGTCAGAACGGGTTATCATCCGCTATGATGATTTCAATCTTGTCTCCTTCCAAAAAAATGAGTTTTTGATGCATAGTAGAAGGAAGGCAACGACTGGTGTGAATCCAGTCCATGCCTAGCAGAATGGTGTAGGATGGCTTGCCATCTATCACAAAGAAGGCAGACCTGACCGTCTTAGGACCCACAGTTATTTCTGCTACTAGAATCCCCAATGCTTTAGAGGCCTCTCCCATAAAGCTAGTCATTTTCATGTTAGTTGGATGAGATCCTCATTTGTTTTACCGAGGCTTTTCAAAGTAAGCAGTGGCATCACATTCAACATAACCCCATTGTCGACTAACACTCGGCTAATGATTTTGCCGTTGATGTAAGCCTTCACATATAGGGCTTGAGGTGTTTAACCATCTCTTCCGTAGGTGCACCAAACGCGGTGCTCAAAGCGTCCCTAGCCGTGATATCGGCTATTGTTGCCCATTCTGCGTCTTCTATGCAAACATCACCTTCTAGGCTATCCAGCGTAGAGCGGCTGTCCCAGAACTCACATGGGATCAGACTGACCATTTCAATGTCTGCCTATATCTCATCAACCAGGTCCTGGCTAAATAAATCAAAGATGGAGTCTCCCACCTCGTTAAATTTAGTTGAAGAGAAATCAATATCTTCCATATCTTGGAGACAGATGGAGATCGGTTGTGGATCCTTTGACTGAGTCCTCTACCCGATTTGTGGGATTGCCTCGGTTAGAGGCCCATCCTGGGCCACGTTCTCTTATCGGGGTTCTTCCATCGGGTTGCCGATAGGTTGTTCCTCTAGCTCTGGTTGACCCGACGCCTCTCCTTCATGCGACATTGCACCTGAAGCAACTGAGCCGAATGCCCGCTCGAATGGTGTAGGATGGATGCCTGTCATCACAAATGTCATGTAGGTTGCCTAACCGGTTGAGCACAGAAGTTCTTGTGACCTTCTCCCATTCGGTAGATTTCTTAGGGACTCATACCCTTTTCATCGGTTGTTTCCCTTTGGTGTCCTTTGACTCATTAGGCTTAGCAAAAGATACCATAGATATTGTTACCGCGAGAAAATGGTCGGTATCAATAGACATTTCAGCCACGCTTTTGTCGGTTAGCTTGAACCTTCCCTGTTGACACCCAATTTTATCTCATCTTTTCCGATTATTTGTCTGCAATTTTAAATATTCTAATCATAATTTTACCCTAATATTCTATGTTATTTTATTTTCGCAAAATGACATCGCATTTTTTATTAAGCATTAAGCATTTCACAAATATTATGTTTTATAATTATCACATCGTTATTTTATTTTAAATAATTTATATTTCAAAACATTTTCTAAAAAATAAACCATTTTTATATTTTTTAATCACAACCCATTTTATTTTCCTTCACCCAAAAAAACAATGTCAACCCACCAAAACATTCTACCAATCCACCCCAAAACCAGGCCCAACCGGCCATCCCCCATTCCAGCCCAATCATCCAACCTTTTTTCGGCCCAACCGACCCAACACCCTTTTATCCACCCATTCTCCTAAACCAAACCCTTATCCCTCTAAACCTAATCCTCCCAAACAAAACCAAAACAAAAACCCTTTTTATTTTTCTCACCCTTTCCCCTCAATCAGCCGCAACCCCCATACCATGCACCCCCAAAACCCGCCGGCCACCCAACCCTGACACCACCAACCGCTCCCCGTCACGTCACCCATGCCCTCCCCCCAAAATCCGCTTCTAAAAAACGTACCTTTGCCCCTTTATTTTGAAATTCAAACTCGAATTTGAAAAGGGGTATGGGGTGAACGTCTCGGGGGGAAAACCATCTATAAATACCCCCTTGTTCTTCATTTTTAAGGGGGCCGAATCCAAAAATAGAAAATGAAGGTCGAAGTCGTCTTTTTTGGTCCGAAATCAGTCTGAAAAATACAAGGAAAAAGCATGGTAAAACAAGAAGGAAATAAAAAAAATGGTTTGTTCTTAAATTTTGCTTAGAAAAAATACCCTATTTGTTTCATAAACTTTAACCCGAAAATACTCATTTTAGTTCTTAATTTTCCAATCCGAAAATACTCCCCTTTTTAGTCCCTAAATTTTCAATCCAAAAAAAAATCTATTTTTGCTTCGGGTCGGGTAGCAAACCGGGTCGGGCAGAATCCGCGTCCAAAGAAGGTCAGTAACCGCCCTCGACTCACTTTGCTTCCGGTTTCTTAGGGATAAATGTAGTAACTTGATTGTTTAGTTGTTGGTTTCATTTCTGTTTGTGTGAAACTGTTTTTCTCATCTTTGCCTTGAGTTTAATGTAAAAATTTGTTAAGTAGGGATCGAGAATGCTAAAAGGAATTATCGATGAACTTGTAAAGCATGTGGATGATTGTGTGTCTTGTGGACTGCATTCTAAATGCTTGCAAGAAGTCTGGTTTTACATAACCTATATGAAAAGAATATGCTTAGGTCGTGTGTTTAAGACTGTACTCTACCCTCTTTTATTTTCAAGTTCGAGACTGAAACGAATGTGGAAATTCCCGCTTAAATTGATAACTATTGGCATATGGATATGACTAGTACACCTCTATTCTTGTTGTGGGGATTCTATTCCTCCAGTGAATTAGTTCTCTAGCCTTATTTTGTTGAAATTAATTACATAGCAAATTAGGTTGTTTGGTTCTGTCTTTGAATGTTTGTAACTCTATTTTGGAAATCTTGATCTTATTTGAATGTGTTAATCCTCTGCTGATATATTTAGGATCCGGGTGGGTTGGTTGTAAATCTCTAATTTGTTAAAATGTGGATTCTGAACCTTAGTTAACATGTTTGATTCATAAAGATAACTTTGCTCACCATCATTAATGCATTTTGTTTGCTTCTTTTGTGTGTTTGGAGTTGTCAACAATATAAATTTGAAAAACATGCTGAATTTGCCAAGTCTTGTGAGAATCATGGGTTTTTCAACTAATCAGCCATCGTCTTAAAATGTTATGATAAGCTACTCGAAAATGGCTTAGTTTAGGACCTGTATTTGTAACTATTTGAAAGCTGCACAACTCTTGTCATTTGATTACTATAGCAGGTTGTCGAGATGTCTTGAAAATTCATACTAGTATGAGGATGAATCGCCTATAGTTGTCTTAGTTAGGTGGTAAACTCGACTCTTAAAACCTTCTTCGACATTAGGTGCATTAGGAGGTTCTGTTTGATTAACCACTAACACACACTTCATTTGTTTAGTAAACAAAAATCACTAGAATGTAGAACTATTTGGATGAGCCCACTGTCTCATTGTAATCTTATCTAATTTGAATGTTTGGCTTGGAACTTATAGTTAAATGCTGGAAATAAGTGAAAGCGCTTCACTACCTTTATATCTCTATTATACCAGGGATAAGCACTCTAATCCTTTTCTTTTCTTTACATGAAATGCATCGGGATCAACAACGAATCTCGTTATGAGACTCATCATGACTATTGTCAAGCGAAGACCCGCATCCACACTCATTGCATTCTTCGGCCTCGAAATTTTCAAACAAATAGGGCGGGATGACATCGTCATCCGCCTTGGTCATGACTTTCAACTCCTTAATATTGTCCTTTTTTTATTTTTCGGGTTGTAATAATTATTCAATTTTTGTGAGATCATAGGAAGACTTAGAATAATTAGGCATGGAATGGATAGATTAATAGGGTAGTTTAAAATTGGAAACCCTTATTTATTTTTATGCTCGGTTAGTTTAAAATTGGAAACCCGCTGCTAGCTTGTTTATTATTAGGCCCGTCATGCATGTTTAAAACTTTCAAAACAACTTGGTCATCTTTTATTCACATTATTAATCATACAAATGAGGTTTTGTTCTTATCCGATTCGCTATAAAAAATGACTTGCATATAAATCATTTCTTTGCATTATAAATAATTTATTGTTCTCCTTTATTATCAATTGCAAAAATATGTATTTTATGAATAATGCCATACAAATGCATATTTTTATTCAAAAATTAACTTTATATTTATTTTGTGAATAATGTAATACAACTGTATGTTTTTTTTAATCCAAAAACCAACTTTATATGTGTTTTGTAAATAATGCAATACAAATGCTTGTTTTATCCCAAAAATCACTTTGCTTAACAATGTTATACAAATGCATGCGTTTTCAATTTATTTTTCATAAACAATGCCATGCCTACTTTTCGGATTTTTATGTTTGAAATTTATTTCTTAAAACCGCAATCACCTTTGCGAGACTCTTCAAAAGAATTAGTTTACATTATCAAAATGCATTTCTTAATAAACTATTTGCAACATCCTTATAACTTTATACTTTTAAATATGTATTTTTTCTTAACATAATAATTAATATGAGTTTGATCGGACAATCGCAAGTTAGCAAATCTTAAAAGGATACCTAACCCCTTCCTTTAGGATAATAAAAAATTCTTACCCAGAATTTCATAGTTTAGTAAATCAGTAATCAGAGTTCATTTTGCAGCATTTATATTAAGAATTAGGTGTCCTAATTTACTGTAGAATAATTAGGTGGCGACTTCTCAACCCTTAATCAATTCAGAAAATGCCCATACGTCGTGACCGTGTCGGATCCTCCCTTTCTTTCTCGGAGATGGGGCGGTAAAAAACGGGCTCGACATTCCCTCCCTGATGCCGTTTTGGATCACCTTCCTAAAGACCACACAATTAGAAATAGAGTGATTATATAAATTATGCCACTTGCAGTACTTCTTATCCTTGAGTTCTTCGGCAGGTGGAATCCTATAACCATCAAGCAACCGAATATGCTTATCTTTGTGCAGATGATTAAAGATCTGATCCGCCTTCATGATATCAAACAAATAACCGACCCTGCCATCGGATGAACTTGTTTCCTTGCCTTTGACGACTTTTAAGACTGGGCAAGAGTAAATCTTACCCCTAATGATCTCGGCCGCCATTGCGTCTACCATGCAATCGGCTGACTCTGAGTCGGACTCATCCACTTCAACGATGGATACCAAGTGAGAGCCTCAATTTCGGGTGGCTCTTCTCCGCTCATTCTTCTGGACATACTGCTCTATTTGGCTAACATTTTCGGCTAACTGGCTCAGGTCAGAGCAAGATTGTCATACCAACTTCTTCTTTAACTGAGGGTGCATGTTGTTGATTATCATGTGGGGACACTCAGACTCGGGGAAGTATACGGTGCATTTCCCAACCTTCTTTCTGAACCTCTCGATAAAATCGGCAGCCAATTCATCGACCTACTGCTTGAGATTCGTTAGATCAGTTACAATAACCTGAGGTTGGGGCCAATAGAACTTATCATGGAAGCACCCCTCCATGTCAGCCCAACTATGCACAGAATCAGGAGCCAAATAGGGGTACCATGCAAAGGTTGTTCCCGTTAGAGAGAGAGGGAAGAATTGCAATTTGTGATACTCGTTCTGGTCAGCTTCGCCGCATTGGACAGTAAATCTATCGATGTGCTCGATAGTGGATTTGCCATCGTCGCTAGAGAAAATGGCAAACTCCGGTGTTTTGAAGCCCCTCGGCAAAGGTGCTATCTGATCTACCCAATCGGGGGTAGGGCTTCTTATAAACATGTCTGTCCAAAGGTTTCAGTTGGATGATGAAGTACCTCCGCATGATGTTAGCAATAATCTCTGGGTTATCAGTTGTGACGTCCCCTGCCGATTCTCGACTGGATTCGGCTGGTAGGCGTTCTGCACTGGCGGCTTTCATTTTGTACTTTGTTGGACATGGTTTTGAAGGTTATAGGTGGTCTGCTAGCCATTACCAATAGGTGGGGTAATGCCCCATGGCTGCTGTTGGGTATGACCACCAAAGCCTGTAACCTGAGCTTCTGGAACGACTAACGGAATCTGAGGATAAGGTGGAACGGTGTTCTGTGGCTGCTCTCCCCGGACGTCGGCTGTTCTTAGAAAGTTTACGCTTCCTTGAAGGTATGGATTGGGTACTGGCAATGACTGCTAGAATGGTAATCCGCTGTAAATAGCGTCACCAGATAGCCGAGCTAAGTCATAGCCAGGGGCCATTTGCTGCTAATTCGGCTGGCCAACATTGTTTACCTGCATCGTAAGGCCGTTCGCAGAAACGTATGGCATAACGGGCAGCAACCCAAAGTGTCCTGGAGCCTGAACTGGTCTCCGAGCCATGTTGATCTGCCCATACTGCAGACTCGCTTGGTCAAGTGGCACACTTTGCTTCCCAAGGTTCGGCGGCGACCATGCAGTGTGCTGGTTGCTAGGCGATTGGGCTTGTGTTCCTAGGTGTGCTATTGGCTGCACCTGAGTGGGCACTTGCTGATGCACATGCGGATGAGAAACAACACCGGGAGTCACTGTCTCATGCTGAACAACACCGCTTGCTAGAGGGATGACAGAACTAGCCGAACATTCTCCTTGGTGCATTTGGTTGGTTTCCATTTCCCTCGTTTGCTGAACTTCATTATGTACCATTGGCTTCACAATGTCAGCCAACTGTTTAGAAACTTGGTACATAATGTCGTGGCTGCCCAAGTCGATCTGTTGTCTAATGAAAGACATGGTCATTATAGTTGGACCTTCAGATTGGCTAGATTCTTCCACAACTTGGGTGGATGGAGGAAGTGGATGGGTATCCACCGATGTAGGCATACCCGAGGAGGATGTTGGTTCGTTGTTCCTTCTGGGAGGATTTTATTTAGGATGTGGACCGGACTCGAGGTTCATTTTCTTACAGGACCTTAGGCACATACGCAAAGAATGATCCTGATTTGGAGAATCAAACTTTGCAATTAATTCACTTATGGTCCCACTGGGCGTGCCAAATTTGTTCTCGGCCCCAATTTCGCTATCTGTCGTGTATCGGCTGAAGAAATCGGGAGACAAATTGATTCCTTAACTTAAGCGATTTGGGCTGGAAACTAAACTCTAATCTCCAGCAATGGGTTCCCCAACTACTACAGAAAGCGTTAGGACGATGGTTATGGTAAACTAAGAGGTAAGAAACATGAATACAGTCGAGTAACGTAAATGATAAAAGGAAAGTAAAGGATAAAAGATAAAGATAGATAAATTTTTGATGTGTTTGATTGAGTGTCTCGTATATACAAAGAATGAGTATTTATAGTACAAAAAGGAAGAAAAAACTGTACAAACGTGCCCACCCCATGTCGGCCATCAAGTAACCCACTAAGCTCAACGACTGACTATGGGGGAGGTGGTGCCGATTTTCTCGCCCTCTACTCCTCTTGCTCGGATAATGACCTTCTCTTTTAAGTGTTGTTGGCCGTTACCGCTTTTAGGGGTCCGGAAACCCTTTTGACTTGGTCGTTGAAACGTCTGTATTTGTGTGGGTCCAGTCGTACCTCTAACCAACAACTTCGGCTAGGATGCTTTAGTAGCCGATGAAGTTCTTGTAGTCGAGGGCTAGGAGTAAATTCGTCTCCGGAATAGTTCGGTTGTTAGTGGATTCGACTAAACACTTAAATTATTTTTTAGTGTTAATACTTGTACTTGTATAACACCTAATTTTGAAACATTGAACTCCTTTTTCTTCTTCTTCTTTTGATAAGTGAGTTAATCGAGGTTCAATAAAAAATTGAAATTGACAATTTGGCCAAAAAAAATAAATCAAAGGGGCATTATGACCATGTAGGCAGACCAAAAACTTTTTTCCAAAGCTAATTCAGACTTATAAGATGTCATATATAAACTAATTAAAAAGGAAAAAAATGTTCAAGACGAAAGAGAAGAAAATGTTGTTTTGAAATATTCCTTTGATTGGATTATTAGCTAAAGCAAGCTTTTGTACCGTATTAAAGCATCTCATTAGTAAATCGATTTGGTCCAATTTATAAGATTCCAACAAGAGTTCTGGTGGGATGGATAAGATCTTCCCACCCTTAATTATGGATACGAGCCATGTGCATAAAAAAATTCAGTTAGAATGCGGTTACCTAACATGGTGAATTTGAATTAATCGAATTTCTAATATAGATACCGAACCCCGAGTGTAGAATAATAAGAAAAATTGAAAGTGTAAAAGTGAGTCTCATATGCGTTAGTTGAATGCATAAAACTTGTCTCTAGGTGATGTACGACAACAATAACATACGCAAAGAAATTACACAAAGTATATGTAGGGGTAGAATGTATGCAAATCTTAACCCTACTTTTGGTAAGTATAGAGGTTGTTTTCAATAGACCATCGACACAATGACAAACAATACAAAGCAGTATCAAAATAGAAATAACGGAAGAGAATAATCCATATACGGGTGATGTACGCATGGGGCTTAAAAAATGCATTAGAACTGCTGCTTTAAGAGAAGTTTGACAATGAGACTGACCAAAAGATAAATATTTTGCTTTTCATTCCAGCATCTTTTGTTACTGCCGTACCCCTCAAGAAGCAACTTACAAGACAAAAGTACCTGTCTATATGATGGCCAAATTGAATAGCTAAGTGGCCATAAAACAACAGTTGGCAACATTCTAAAATCGTACTATTTAAATTGATCACAGATGAAGTCATATATTGACAATGATGGACTGTGAGTCTCTGAGTTTAGCGCATGGCATGATCATTTTATTACAAATGACGTGTGGAGAATGATTATTCTAAGTCGAAAGATACGTTAAAGTAGTTTGGCCAAGTTTCAAGAATCCAAGCCACTTTTAAAAATATTTAAACTTAAAGATTTCTTATAAACTGAGTTTAACTTGTACTATATAGGAATAGTGTAATTAAAATAACTTTTACATTATTAGGTCATCTAAAAATGAAAATAATTACTTGGTATTCCATAAAAGTAAAATTAATAACTTTACTATAAGATGTTAAAATACACTGTTACATATCCCTTAATTAACATATTTACCAAAACATTGGTACCAGAATGTAACACCACTTTGTCTAACACTAACAACATCTTACTCAACATAGCCGTTTGAGATTTCTTATTTGTCATGATAATTAAATCTCAAAGAAATACAGGGAAATTAACAGAAGTAATTAAAAACAAGGAGAAGCTATCATTTTGTTCCACAATCATGGTGTTCTCACTAATTTGCTCACACCTCGACTACTTTTACAAGTACATGTTACCTCTCACCAGCACAAATACCGAATAACTCTAACAAGGAGAATCTATCGTTGTCCTGGCGGAATTGTCAAAACCAACACACATTGTAAAGTTAAGGCTAACAACCAATACAAGCCGGCAAGATATAAACTAATTGCATATACTTCCAGTAGCTAATATCCTCCCGTGGCCTGCAACTAGCCAATTGGCTTTGGCCATTACATGTTATAAAAAACAGTATGAGCTGCTGTTTTACGTGGAGTGATTATACTTTGTGTGTTTTAAAAGTTGTTGATCCCCCCTGAAGATAGCCATATATAATAAATGGGGAATAATAAAGGAAGAGGCATGTTTAGATTTGCTGATAAAAAAGACAAGTTGTTAATGTTCTTCGGGACTTTAGGAAGTATGGGAGATGGTCTGCAGATTCCTTTAATGATGTTTGTGCTTAGCGACGTGATTAATGATTATGGAAACCTAAGTAGCTCCGTTTCTATGGATACCGTGAACAAGGTGAGACAATAATTAACTCTGTCATTCACTTCTAAACATGCATATTAACCAGAAGTAAAAATTAAGAGGTTAGTATAATTTCTTTTTAATCTTTGAGTACCTGTGTTTCCTTCATTTTATTGCAGTATTCTCTCAGGCTACTCTATGTTGCAATTGGAGTTGGACTGTCTGCTTTTGTTGGTAAGTGAAGCTAAGGTTCATCAAGTAGGATCTCTCCTTTCTTAATTTATCACAGAGGTGAATTTACAGTGTAATTTATGGGTTCTCGTGAACTCAATGATTTTTGCTTAAACTTTGTATATGTATTAAAGATTCACCAAGTATCCATAAGCGGCATGACTCTTATCTCTTTGAAAAAGGACGAGGTCCTCTTTATATATACAGTTCGTTGTACGAAATTGGAAGATGAATTGTTGCTTTCAAGCGTGAACCGGGTTTAGAGTTTGGACTAGGAATTGCTACTTAATCCGATGCAGTTAACTCTATTCCCTGACCTGACGGCAGGAACCGTCTTATTTTTAAGGGTAGCCCCAAGTGGGAAGGGCCGGGATATTCACTTTTTGACTATTTGATTGTGAACTAGGTTGTTATTGTATATTAACTTGAAATCGTCGTAAGAACTCATAAGGTTCAAATCCTAGATTCGCCTAGGACTTAACATTTCATCTTTTTCCAAAATGGATTATGCATATAGAGAGAATTTACTTTTTTCTTCTTAATTGTACTGTACATTGTCATTTTACCAAAGATGACATATTGAAGTATTTGCAGAAGGATTATGTTGGGCAAGAACTGCTGAGAGACAAACATCTCGAATGCGATTAGAGTACCTAAAATCTGTGCTGAGGCAGGAAGTTGGATTTTTTGATACACAGACAGCTGAGTCTTCCACTACTTATCAAGTGATTTCAACCGTCTCAGCTGATTCAACTACCATCCAAATCATCATAGGCGAGAAGGTACATAGATCTAAGTTAACATTATTGCTTTACATTATCTGACTTGTTATAGCATGTTACTTACCATTTGATCTATGTTACATACTAATGATCGTTGCTTATTCAATAGACTTACCTGCATTTACATTTAAATGATCTGATCTTGTAAATATTATGTACTAGTCAGTGCATAGAACATAAACTCTTTCTAGTACATACCACCCGCTTCTTCCCTTGAACGTACAAATTGGCATAACATATAAGTAGTATAGTAGGAACTGGAACCAGTTGTTGTGTTTGCTTAGATATCATTTGATGATCGATTCTCTGTTTCCGGAAGAAATCGTGTCTTTGCATGATATATGGTGGATTGTGCTTTGATGCAGATACCTGATTGCCTGGCTTACATGTCATCCTTCTTGTTCTGCCATATCTTTGCCTTTCTGCTATCATGGAAGATCACATTGGCGGCGATACCATTCACCTTAATGTTCATCATTCCCGGACTTGGATTTGGTACAATGATGATGCATGTGGGAATGCAGATGATAGAGTCTTATGGGATTTCTGGAGGAATAGCAGAACAAGCTATCTCTTCTATAAGAACACAATATTCTTATGTGGCTGAGAACCAAACTCTCGAGAAGTTCAGCCAATCGTTGCAGAAAGTTATGGAACTAGGAATTAAACAAGGCTTTGCTAGAGGCCTGTTGTTGGGGAGCTTGGGAATGGTTTATATTAGCTGGGCTTTTCAAGCATGGCTCGGATCGATTCTGGTTAGCAAACACAGAGAAAAAGGAGGCGATGTTTTTGTAGCTGGTTTCAATGTTCTTATGGGTGGATTGTAAGTTTTCTTACCCTATGTTGCTTGTGTTGAAGTGTGTGCTATCTTTTGATAATGGTGGAAGTGAGACTCGAACACATAATCCTGCCTACTCTGATATTATGTTGAAGTATGTGTCATCTCATCTAAAAGCTTAAGCTGTTAGAGAAAGTACACTTTTATTTACTTAGTTATATTCTCAACAGCTCGGACTCTTCAAAAAATGCCACTGGGTGGGTATCGGATCCTCTACTGGTGCAGCAACATTTTTGGAGAGTCCGAGGAATATATCTCTTACCTTAATACTCATTCTTTTACTCTATATGTTGCTGGAAATGATGTTGATTAAGCTGCTCATGTTCTTGTAGAAATATTCTGTCGGCTCTTCCAAATCTTACAGCGATCACGGAGGCAAAGTCTGCTGCTATTCGGATCACAGAGATGATTGATCGACGGCCAGTCATCGACACTGAAGACAAGAAGGGGAAAGCATTGTCATATGTAAGAGGAGAAATCGAATTCAATGGTGTATACTTCAGTTACCCTTCAAGGCCCGATACGCCTATCTTCCAAGGCCTGAATCTTAGAATTTCGCCTGGAAAAACTACAGGACTTGTTGGGGGTAGTGGTTCTGGGAAATCAACCATCATTTCGTTGCTTCAGAGATTCTACGATCCCATTGAAGGCGACATTTCCTTAGATGGACACAAGATAAAGAAACTCCATCTTAAATGGTTGAGGTCCCAAATAGGTCTGGTTAATCAAGAACCAATTCTCTTTGCAACAACCATAAAAGAGAACATACTATTTGGCAAGGAGGGAGCAACTATGGAAGAAGTAGAGAAGGCAACAAAAGCTGCAAATGCTCATGATTTCATTATCAAGTTACCAGATGCATATGAAACTCAGGTACCAGAGCCTTGCTCCAATAATTAATCTGTTTTTTTGTTTCTAATATAATGTTGGTTTACAAAGGATGCAGAAAACGGAAATTACAAGTAACTGCTAATGTAGGAATTGAAATTACAATTCAACTAGAAAACTGAAAATTACAAAGATGTTGAACAAGAAAACTGGAAAGTGTTTTTGATTGCTGAGTCGAGTGTGACACTCTGTCCTTAAGACAATATTGCCCCGTATGTATCCTTTATACGTCCTGGACAATTCGTCTCCCAAGATAAAACAGCAATGGAACAATTGAGCAAAGGAAACTCAAGAGCTACCGTGAAGAATATTGAGTAACGAAATGATGCTTGGAAGTTGTAGGAAGAAAGTATTTTCTGCTTGTGTATTTTCGTGTAGTGTAAGTGTTGCTCAACAATGGTGCAAGGGGTGTTTATATAGGTGAATGAGGGGCTGTTTGACTGCCTCCATAACAACCATTATTGGCCAAATAATGACCATTATGGAGGTAGTAAAGCCACCAAATAAATGGTGAAAAAGACCAACGGATTGGCCATTATAGGAGGAGTAATTCAGCCAAAATAAATGGCTGAATTGAGTGCTTGACGTTTCTGTTCTGACTGCCCAAATTCTGACTTTCTGGAAACTTCAGGGACCAAACTGTACATCTGAAAGAATTCTGGTCCAAACTGTATATCTGAAACTTCTGGGATCAAACTGTACTTCTGGCAAAGTTCTCTGGCCCAAAAAGATAATATCAGAAGACCTACAACCCACGACCCGTGACCCGTGAACCCGGAACCGGACCGCCTCGAACCGAAGCACATCTAGGTCCTCCCTCCTTTAAAGTTTAAACACATGGGATGGTCCCAAACCCCAAACCAATTTCGAGTCTTATATACACAACAATCTTTCTTCCTCTACCGATGAGGGAGAATTGATCACACACCACACTTTTCCATGCTTCAAACACCTTACTTCGTGAACCAATATCTCTTTCATTTCTCAATGAAATTCGACGATTCTTGGCCCTACGGTTATCTACGTACTTAGTAGATCATGCATGTGTGAAGAACCGGATTCTCCAATATGCGTAACACTAGTGTTTAAGCCGTTAAAGTTGGTCGGTCGCAACTCCCGCCAAAGGCTAATTTCCAACAATCCCCTCTTGAAAGAGATTTTGGCGCACTCACATGGTGTCTTTTCATTTCCAGCAATATTTCAGCGGACCGATGTTGCATAAGGAGAGGTAGCTTCAGCTTTGAACCTTCCATAGTTGAATACCATCGGACTTACTTACTGCGCGGTGAACGTGATGTCTTGAACCGTCAGTGTTTAGTGTAAGCCAAGTCAATGGTACCAACATAACAAATTCCCTTACTCTCTTCTTCGTAATATTTTGTCCATTTTGTCCATGGACAACGTCTTGGATTCTTAAGTGCGTTCATTTGAGGCGGCCCGTCCTCGCACTTAAATAGGTGGTCTCTTACAAGGTATCCTGCTATACCCCACTTCACAAATGTTAGGAACCATTAAAAGTTTCCCAAAACCTAACCTCAACTGTTGAGGATCATTACAGGTTTTGAAAACTTAACCTTTACCCATACTGCAGATAGCACTTAACGTCTATCGCGGGAACGACTTTGGATTTGGTGTTTCTTTTCAGAAATCACTATTCGAAGTGCTCATGCTTCCACTGAAGCGATCAACTGAACCTTTACAGCTTAGTTTTCCCATTGAACCAAATTACTGGGATCTCCAGTTAGTAAGGTTGGGTTACCACTGTATTGGTCCTTATATTTTGGGTTTTAAGCCCATTCCCCTAGACAGGCAAGCCATCTGATCCTTGGGTAAGCCCTTTGTCAATGGGTCTGCTATATTATCCTTTGACTTAATGTAATCAATGGATATTATACCCGTGGTGATCAGTTGCCTAACGGTCTTATGCCTCCGTTGAATATTACGAGACTTGCCGTTATACATAGCATTCCGTGCCCTTCCTAGAGCCGACTGACTGTCGCAGTGGATCATTACCGAAGGTACGGGTTTGTTCCAACACGGAACATCCTCTAAGAAGTCATGAAGCCACTCAGCTTCTTCTCCTGCTTTGTCTAAAGCGATAAACTCCGATTCCATCGTGGATCGGGCGATGCAAGTTTTCTTAGAGGATTTCCAAGACACAGCTCCGCCACCAATTGTAAATATATACCCACTGGTGGATTTGGTGTTCTCTATATCAGATATCCAGTTTGCATCACTGTACCCCTCTAGTACAGCTGGATATCTCGAATAGTGTAACCCGAAATTTAACGTGTATTTCAGGTATTGTAATACCCGATTCAACGCCTTCCAGTGATTATCACTCGGATTACGGGTGAACTTAGCCAACTTATTGACTGCGTAAGCAATATCAGGTCGGGTGCAGTTTGTTATATACATCAAACTACCGATCACTTGTGCATATCGCTCCTGGTATACAGGTGCACCAAGATTTTTATCAAGCTTTTGATTTGTATCCATTGGTGACATTATCGGTGAACTGTCTAACATCTTGAATTTTCTCAAAACATCCTCGATGTAGTGAGACTGAGATAAGACCAGTCCGTCAGACGTCTTAGAGATTTTAATCCCTAGGATGACATCTGCGATACCTATATCCTTTATGTCGAAGCATTGTTTCAACATGTTCTTAGTCTCTAGGATTACCCTAGGACTGCTTCCTGTGATCAACATGTCGTCTACATACAGGCATATCATAACAAATGAGTCAGAGTTACCTTTCGTGTACTTTCGACGGATCGAAAAGGAAGCTCGGTGAGTTTTGCTACGCACACCTCACACTTATGTTGAGGGTTTACGTCGATAGACGGCAACAACTCCATCTTTACCAGTCTTTGAATAGACTTGTAGTTAACGTGTCCTAATCTATGATGCCATAAATTAGAAGACTCAAGCAAATAAGAAGAAGGTTCAACTTTATTTCCTTGACGCAATACAGACATGGCATTCACTTTGAAGAGGCCTTCACAGACGAAGCCTCTCCCCACAAATGTGCCATTTTTAGTGAGTACAAACTTATTGGATTCAAACACTAGCCTAAAACCAGCATTAACCAATAAAGGTCCAGAAACTAAATTTCTTCTAATTTCTGGGACGTGCATCACTTCCTTCAGTGAGTTCCTGCCGGAAGTCATCTTGAGACCACCTTTCCAACCCCAAAGACGTCCGGAGAAGCGTTGTTGCCCATGAACAGCTTCTTATCGGTGACCGGTGAGTACGTGGAGAAGGCATCTTTGTTGGAACAGATGTGTCTTGTTGCACCTGTGTCCACCCAACACTGCATCAGATTCTCAACCAAGTTGGCTTCTAGCACCACTACCGAGAAATCCTCAATCATGTCATCCAGGAGCGTGTCCTTGACGACGTTAGCTTGCGCCTTGCCTTTCGACTTGGCTTTCTGTTGTTGCTCAGTTTTGAGCTTGCGGCATTCCTTGATCCTATGACCAGGTTTTCCACAGTGATGACAATTATCTCTGAACATCTCCGCTGAGGGGCTTTGCCGTCTTTCTGGAACTTCCGCTTCTTGCTTGAGTTCCCTTTGGCCTCAGCAGTTTGTCTTCCCCTAGGTAAGGCCTTCTTGTTATCTTCCTGGATTTGGAGTTTGATAACAAGCTCTTCAAAGGTCATCTCCTTTGTCTTGAGTTTTAAGTAACTCATAAACTTATTCCATGAAGGAGGTAACTTTTCAATCAGCGATGCAACCAAAAACTGCTCGTTTGGTTTCAGTCCTTCCAAATCCAGGTGATGTATAATCATCTGGAATTCTTGGACTTGGGACATCACTGTCTTGCTGTCCACCATTTGGAATTTTAGAAATTTCCCAACGATGAACTTCTTAGTACCCGCATCTTGTGCGTTGTACTTCTTTTGTAGTTTTTCCCATAGCTCTTTGGCAGTGCCAACGGTGTAATAGACCGTCTAGAGAGGGTCAGCTAAGCAGTTCAGTATGTAATTCTTGCACATGAAATCGTTATGATTTCATGCGTCACGAACCATCTTCATGCCATTAATGACATGGATACCAAGGCCCCCTTCACCCGTTTCATTAGGCGAAGAGTCCATTTCATCAACAGCTTGTGGAGGATCTTCCGTAAGGAACCGGGCCATGTCCATAACTGTTAAGTAGAACAGCATTTTTTGCTGCCATATCTTAAATTCTGATCCCATGAATTTTTCAGGGCGATCATGGTGGTGTGAGGAAGAAGGTGTAGCACCGGCTGATCGGGAAAGCGGCGGTGTTATCGCCTTGAGCGATGGACATCATCGGCGATGAAGGAAGCGGTTTCTTGCCTTGGCGATAGCGGCGATGGCGGGGAAGGCAGCAACGTTGCCTCGAGAGGCATCAGCAGTAGCAGCAACATCGGTCATATTTCCAGCCATGTTATTGCAGTTAGCGTAAGCAAATATTGTCTTAAGTTGTTGGTTTACAAAGGATGCAGGAAACGGAAATTACAAGTAACTGCTAATGTAGGAATTGAAATTACAATTTAACTAGAAAACTGAAAATTACAAAGATGTTGAACAAGAAAACTGGAAAGTGTTTTTGATTGCTGAGTCGAGTGTGACACTCTGTCCTTAAGACAATATTGCCCCGTATGTATCCTTTATACATCCTGGACAATTCGTCTTCCAAGATAAAACAGCAATGGAACAATTGAGCAAAGGAAACTCAAGAGCTACCGTGAAGAATATTGAGTAACGAAATGATGCTTGGAAGTTGTAGGAAGAAAGTATTTTCTGCTTGTGTATTTTCGTGTAGTGTAAGTGTTGCTCAACAATGGTGCAAGGGGTGTTTATATAGGTGAAGGAGGGGCTGTTTGACTGCCTCCATAACAACCATTATTGTCTAAATAATGACCATTATGAAGGTAGTAAAGCCACCAAATAAATGGTGAGAAAGACCAACGGATTGGCCATTATAGGAGGAGTAATTCAGCTAAAATAAATGGTTGAATTGAGTGCTTGACGTTTCTGTTCTGACTGCCCAAATTCTGACTTTCTGGAAACTTCAGGGACCAAACTGTACATCTGAAAGAATTCTGGTCCAAACTGTATATCTGAAACTTCTGGGATCAAACTGTACTTCTGGCAAAGTTCTCTGGCCCAAAAAGATAATATCAGAAGACCCACAGCCCACGACCCGTGACTCGTGAACTCGTGAACCTGGAACCGGACCGCCTCGAACCGAAGCACATCTAGGTCCTCCCTCCTTTAAACACATGGGATGGTCCCAAACCCCAAACCAATTTCGAGTCTTATATACACAACAATTCTTTCTTCCTCTACCGATGAGGGAGAATTGATCACACACCACACTTTTCCATGCTTCAAACACCTTACTTCGTGAACCAATATCTCTTTCATTTCTCAATGAAATTCGACGATTCTTGGCCCTACGGTTATCTACGTACTTAGTAGATCATGCATGTGTGAAGAACCGGATTCTCCAATATTCGTAACACTAGTGTTTAAGCCGTTAAAGTTGGTCGGTCGCAACTCCCGCCAAAGGCTAATTTCTAACATATAAATCTGTAAATTTGAAGGACAAATTACTTACCTGTGAAAAAACATGAAAGCACATCCTATTGAAGTCTTCATGTGTTCTACAGTCAAAACTCTCTATAACGGCGTCGTTCATCTGAATATTTTTTGGTTGTTATAGGACAATGCTGTTATAAAAAACCTATAATTTAACATAACATCAAAAAAAAATTCCAAAAATAAAACTTGGATGTTATAGTAAAATACTGTTATAGAGAGTCTGATTGTATCTTATAGTTGAAATTGAGCCCTTCAATCTTGCAGGTTGGCCAATTTGGGCTGCAGTTATCTGGAGGACAAAAGCAACGACTAGCCATAGCGAGGGCATTGATAAGAGACCCAAAAGTCCTGCTGCTTGATGAAGCTACAAGTGCATTGGATTCACAATCTGAAAGAGATGTACAGGATGCCCTCGATCACGCATCTATAGGTAGAACTGCAATTGTCATAGCTCACCGTTTGTCCACCATTAGAACGTCGAATAGGATAGTAGTTCTTCAACAAGGGAGAGTAATCGAGTCTGGAACACACGAAGAGCTTATGCAAATGACTGATGGGGAAGGTGGAGAGTATTACAAAATGGTGCAGTTGCAGCAACTAACCACATTAAATGATGTTAATACCCTTAGCCAAAAGACTGGTGGAAAAAGTAGCTATCGAAAGGTTACTATTCCACAAAGTCCGTTGAATATGATCTCTAGTGCAGCTGCCACACCGGTTATGTCCCCTTTCAGCCCAGCATTTTTTTCCCGAAGTGCACCATTCTCAGCTCCTTACTCTGTTCAGTATGAAGAATCCAATGACAGTTACGATGACCATTTCACAAGAGAGGTTTATCCAACACCTTCTCAATTCCGTTTACTTCAAATGAATGCTCCTGAATGGGGCAGAGCCTTGCTTGGATGCATAGGAGCAATAGGTTCGGGAGCTGTTCAACCAATAAATGCCTACTGTGTTGGGGCAGTTATATCTGTTTACTTCCGACCTAACAAATCCTCCATCCAATCCCACACAAGGATCTATTCTTTTGTATTCATCGGTCTTGCTGTTTTCAACTTCTTCACAAATCTTATCCAACACTATAATTTTGCTGTCATGGGAGAAAAGCTAACCAGAAGGATAAGGGAGAAGCTGCTTGCCAAACTCATGACCTTTGAGATCAAATGGTTCGATCAAGATGAGAACACGAGTGCTGCCATATGTGCCCGGCTATCAACTGAAGCCAACATGGTTCGTTCCTTAGTTGGAGACCGCATGTCACTACTAGCTCAAGCATTTTTTGCCGCTACATTTGCTTATACGTTAGGACTTTTCCTAACATGGAAACTCGCCTTAGTGATGATGGCAGCTCAACCGTTGCTCATTGGAAGCTTTTACGCGAGAACTGTGCTGATGAAGAGTATGTCTGTAAAAGCACAGAAAGCTCAAAGGGATGGAAGCCAACTAGCAAGTGAAGCTGTTATTAATCATAGAACTATAACTGCGTTCTCATCTCAGAAAAGGATAGTAGGGCTATTTAAAGACACATTAGAAGGCCCTAGAAAGGAAAGCATACGACAATCTTGGTATGCCGGTGTAGGTCTGTGTAGTTCTCAATTCCTAGCTGCAGCTTCTACAGCTTTAGCTTACTGGTATGGAGGGAAGCTATTGTCACAAGGGGAAATATCTCCAGAGAAACTTTTTCAAGCATTTTTAGCACTGCTTTTCACTGCTTATACCATAGCTGAGGCAGGAAGTATGACTAAAGATATATCTAGGGGAAGTAATGCTGTGGGTTCAGTCTTTGCAATACTTGATCGATACACTGAGATTAATCCAGATCATTCGTCAGCAATAGATGCAATGAGAACACAAATAAGGGGACGTGTGGAGCTGAAAAGAGTATTCTTTGCTTATCCATCAAGACCAGACCAGCTGATTTTCAGAGGATTGAGCCTCAAGATAAGTGCAGGAACCACAGTAGCATTAGTCGGACAAAGTGGTTGTGGAAAATCAACTATAATTGGGCTTATTGAAAGATTTTATGATCCAGATAAAGGATCAGTCTACATCGACGAAAAGGATATAAAAGACTACAACTTGAGATCGCTGAGGAAAAGTATTGCATTAGTTAGCCAAGAACCAACTCTGTTTGCAGGAACTATTTATGAGAACATTGCCTATGGAAAAGAGAATGCCAAAGAATCTGAGATAATAAAGGCCGCTGTGCTCGCTAATGCTCATGAGTTTATAAGGTCAGATATACATTCATCACAAATTTAGTTGAAGTTCTTTCATAGCAAAGGTCATTTGCTAAAGAAAACTGTTGCACAGACTTTAAAGGGATTTTTTTCATTTTTGGCCCGTCGTCCAAAATTAATTGCGGGTGCTATCCAAAATATACAAAACATATACACCGATTATGTATATTGTACGTATATTTGTGTATACAATTTGTATATTATATGTATATTTTTACTTAATACACATTACATATACATCTATAAGCTATTATTTTTTAGAGCGGTCAAAAAGCAATTTTACCAATAAGGTCACTTACTTATGTGATGCAGTGGGATGAATGGTGGATATGAAACTCAATGTGGACAAAGGGGAGTGCAGCTATCAGGAGGTCAGAAACAAAGAATAGCCATTGCCCGAGCAATACTCAAGAACCCGAAAATCCTGCTGTTAGACGAAGCGACTAGTGCTCTTGACACCGTGTCTGAAAGCGCGGTCCAAGAAGCACTAGAAAAGATGATGGTTGGCCGAACATGCATTGTTGTGGCTCATCGCCTATCAACAATACAGAAAGCTACTTCTATTGCTGTCATCAAGGATGGAATAGTTGCAGAACAAGGCTCACATTCTGATCTACTTTCTATAGGAAAATATGGCACTTATTATTCACTGGTAAAATTGCAAGGGGGAATCTCTCCTTACAGGTAAACTTAGAAAAATGATAAGTGTTGTTTCATATGAAGGAGCTCGTCTTGTGCTACATTTGACACCATTTTTGTAAATTGAGATATGGTACTTTTCTGTTGAATATTCTGATCCTATTTCATGTATTTTTTTCAGCAAATGTTAGTAGTAAATTATTTCAATTTGTTGACAATTACACCTTACTAGCAATTCAGAATCCCTTTCTGCTGCTTCTTTTTTCTCATTTCTTACTTTTGTCAGTAGACTTTCTGTAGTAGGAAAAGTTCGTCAATGAATAACAGAAAGATTCAACAAAAAAATTTGGATGTCTTTTAAAAGATCCTAAACCTGGAATAAGATTAATGATTAAGGAAATCAAAAACTTCAAATGAATAACGACGAGAAAACCAAATACATAAAGATGGATCAATCATGAAATTAATTTATATTCAGAAGTACTGTCAAGTGCTGAATGACGGTGAAACCAACATCATATTCTTCTCTTTAGGCAAATGGCATCACATTTGCTCTTCCATAGCATCCACTACAAATAAAATAAACATACTACTTACCTAATATAAGTTCTATGATGTTCAAGAATAAAAGTGATTAGGTAATTTACAAAAGGAAAACATTTATATTGTCCAGAAATGCTTATTAATATTCCAACTGAAAGTATCTCAAAAGAGTGTCATTCCACAAAGGATGTTTTAGCTATCATAGCTGCCATAAACAACATAATCAATAAAACACATAAATTAAAAGGACCAAAAAAGAAAGACATATATAAAATTATTCCACAATTCACTCATCTAGTTTCCGAACTTGCTCAGGAGAATGTCGATAGATTGGCTACTTTTCCTTTCCAATCTTTTCGTTTTGGACCTTGTAGCGGCTTACCAGAATCAGATCTAGTGCTTTCATCATTTTCAGAATCCATGGTTGAGAAAAACGAAACAAGAGAAAAGAAAGAAGCTGAACAAAGTTTTCAGCTTCTTTCTTTTCTCTTGGTTCATTTTTCGTCACCATGGATTATGAAAATGACGGGAGCATTGGATTTGGTTCTGATCAAGCATCTACAAGATCTCAAATAGAAAAAACATAGAGAAAATGAACCAATTTATCGACATCTCTTAACAAATAGGACGACCAGACGAGTGAAGTCGTGTAATAACTTTATGTCTCTAGAAATTTATGATTTTGATCATAAAGGGAAGGGCCATTGACTGCAACCTTTTGGCCATTGAACGTAGTGCTCTAGGATCACTATATATATCATATAACTTATATAGTTATATTAATAACAGTTGTACTAACATTTATGATTTTTTTCCTTCTTTGGATTTGGTTGAAATTGCTCGAATAAGTGATTATTACGTGAATTTCCATATCTTTCATTAATTACTTAGTAGTACATTTACCGGATTTAATTTTGGTTTTTCCTCTTCTAGTGCATTTTTTTTTCTATTTTGGACGATTTCATTTTTTTCTTAATTTCAAATCAATTCTCTTGTAAGAATTACATGTTACACATGGAAGCATAAGCACACGATGTGTATCGCATGTTCAAAATTCTGAACCCAATTTTTGGGAGCTAGATTTTGGAGTAAGAATGACACTATTAAGTTGGAGTTTTTTCCCAGTAGATGATATTCTGGTTTATGTTCTTACAAGCAAGACATGTACTACTTTGGTTTCGTGCTTTTTGAGCTTGTAACGCGGAAGGAACCACATGGACTGACCAGCTCAAGAAATCTATTTGATTACTCCCCTTGTCTACTTGATGCAGATAGAGATTTGCTTGGGAAAAGAGTCAATTATTTTATCCTCCAATTTCTTGAATTAGCTTGTAACTGTGTCAAGTTCTTTCCTAATGAAAGGCCAATAAGTCCATCATCCAATGCCATCCACTACTGGAGAAGACAGTAGCAAGAATTCAATCCTTGACCTCTAAATTCCTCACATGCAGGCAGTCTGCAACTTATAAAGAGTACTCTTTTCTGCCAGACTTTCTGGTCACAAATTTTCATATTCCCTAAGAAGATACTAAGCCTGATTGAAGCTGTGTGCAGATCATTTTTGTGGACTGGTGGCTGTGATATCTCAAAGAAGGCTTTGCTAGCTTGGGAAGAAGTTTTCTATCCCAAGACTGCTGGCGGTTTTAATGTTATAGACATACTAAAGTGGAACAAAGAGCCATCTGTAAACACTATTGGAATCTTTGCAGGAAAAAGGACAGGCTATGGATTCAGTGGGTTCACACCTATTACATAAAGGGTCAACCTATTGATGAGGTCAATCCCAAGCAGGCTGCTTGGTATGATCAAAAAGATCCTAAAGGCCAAGGAGACAGTGGCAGCAGCTGGCTATATGTTAGGTAGATTTTAGTACTGTTTTAGAGTGTGTTTTAGGGAGTCTTGTTTGTCTTTTAGTTGTTTTGTGCAGTATTATACGTATGTGGTGTGTTTAGCGATTCAGAAAGGAATAAGGCGAATCCAAAGGAAATAGGCGGTTATCAAGGACAAAAATGCATAGCCGGTCACAAGAAATGAATCAAAGAAGCCCTGGGAAGCTCGGAAAGCATTTTAATCGAAGTCCTGACGAAAAGGCTGAAGAGCCGCGGCACAACAAGCAGAAGGGCCGCGGCGCCCCTCTGGCAGTGAGCAAGGATGTTTCAGATGTGAATTAGCGCCACGGCGCTCTAATAGCTGAGCCGCGGCGCCGACGACGTCAGGAGCGCGAAAAACCTAAATTTAACAAGGGCAAAAAAGTCCATTTTGGGGGTTTTTGTGATATATATTGAAGGAAACGTTTTTCTGAGAAGGGAGACACTGGGGAGACAAGAAACAAGAGAACAAGGAGCCATTAGAGACATCTATTGTTCAAGTTCTTTTCCTTTTCTTTACTTAATTCAGTTTATGTTGGATATTAAGTTAATTAGTTTTCTTAGCATGTCTAGGAGCTAATTACTTTATTAGGATTTTCCGTTGAATCACTTGAAACTCTATTATGATTTAATGCATTGTTAATGTTCTTCTTCATCTATTAAAATCTATTCAACTTGCGTTCATTGAATGCTAATTCATTGGCCATTAGTTTTCATTATCTATATGATTTCAAATCGAGATCTGAAAAGGGAGATTTGAATATGCTATAGTTGATTAGACGTAGGTTTAATCTTGAACGAAAGTATCACGACTGCATGTGTAGCATTTTAGGTTATTGATCTTAATCCTCCTATGTGGTCGAACTTATCATAGAAATATAGAAAGTTCTCACTTAGGTTGAGTTTTTATATATCCTAACCGGAATATAGAACATCTAAGTTAACATGTTATCTTAATAAGAAGAAGAATCGTTAGTCTTGCATTAATGAATGATAGAGTGGAAAGTTGAGGAGATTGGAAACCCTAATTCCTTCATTACTGAATTAAACTTCGTGTGTTTCCATTGCTATTTTATTCTATAAATTCATGTTAGTTTGTTAATTCTTTAGTTAGAAATCATCACTTATATTCGTTAGCTAAATAGAAACTAAAGATTAGTTAATTGGTACTTGATAAATCAGTCTATATGGACGATACTCGGTCTTACCGAAATTTATTACAAATTGCAATACGTACACTTGCGTAGCATCTAGAAATACCGCAACACTTTACTCAGGATGATATTTTGCAGATCAATGAGTTCAAAATCAAATCCATCTACAATGCTATAAGAGACTGCCTAAAGTCAGCTGGAGAAAGCTCGTTTGCCACAATGTTGGCAGTCCCAAGTGGATATTTAACCTGACTATGATAGCTCATGGGAGACTCTAAACTAGTGACAGACTTACTAAATGGAAGATCGCTAATATCAAAACTTGTCCACTTTGTGATGATGATGAGGAGTCTATAGAACACATATTCTTCCAATGCTGATATTCAGTCAGCTTGTGGAGGAAAATGTTACAATGGTAGCAGATTCAAAGAGCACCTATGGCCTGATCTCAAGAACTTGAATGGACTACTAGAAATGCATCTGGGAGATTCAAGAATATTGTTTCTCAAGGTCGAAGGAGCTGGATACAAAAGATACCATTATCAACTGACGTTTCAAGTCTATATGACTAGTGCTATAGTTTATCTGGTTACCGAGAAGATAAATTAGGAATACACTAAATTTAAGAATGAAAGCCGTTTTTCGAGTATGTATGCTGATAGATTCTGCTGCAACTGTAATATATAAGAATCTGTATATCTTCTTCTATGTCGGAAAGCCTTAGTGATTGCATTTGCAGTTTCTAAAAGAATCTATGGAAGACTTATGCTAATTGTCTTAGTATCAAATTTTATTGGAAATTTTACGAGAGCTGTATGCTGAAAATGGCCACCACATGCTTTGACAGAACTAATAAGATTACTGGAACCTACAGAAAGTTGAAATATGAATATTGATCGATTTATTAGTTTGGTAGATCAGACCTTTACTAGACCAAAAGTTATATTTGCAGTGAGTGTCACAATATATGCACTGTCCGATGGCTCTTACTGGGTTCTTATGATACGTATAATTCAACTGGCAAATGTTAATACACAATAATGATCGATCCAACAGACTGAGTTCCGAGCTAAATATTCTTCTATATCTTTTTTTTACTACAAATATATCGTCTAGACAAAAGTTACTGGGTTCACGTGAACCCGTAACCATTTCACTAGATTCACTAGATCCACCACTGACTTTGCTAAGATTCTTGGTTCTCATCTGATCTTCCAAGAAGCAGAGAGTTATTGCCCGTTCTAGCACTTGGGCTTGCAACCGCGCCTTCTGAGCTCGCTTGGTTTGAGTTATTAATTTTCACTCACCAACTAAAATCTGGAAAATAAATAATGTTTGGCTAAGCTTATAAGCCCAGTCAAACTAGTTATAGACACTTTTGTGCTTATCTACATGCTTGGTAAATACCAAAAATGCTTTTAAGCCATCAGTTTCAACACATCTTTCCAAACACGTAATTGCTCATTTATAAAATTAGCTTTATCACCTAAAAGTGCTTTTCAACACTTGATACTTATCCACTACTTTTAATCGGCTAATGTAAACGACATCTAAGAAGACCACTTATTTTCCAAATATATTATTTTTAACATTTTCCGACATACCTTAGACCCCCCCCCCCCCACACACACATTCATTTTAAAGGAGGAAGGAACTCAAGCTTGCTTTTCAGGTGTGGGAAATTCTCAGGAAGAAACAATACAGCGACTAAAATAAATTAAAACAGCCCTTAGTGCGTTCTCTATTTTTGTATAGTAGAGTAGTAAAAGTATTATCTTGAACCCCATTTGTCACCTTCTATTTATTCTTGTTTAATGAATTAATTATCTTGTTGCCATGCCTTTCCTTTCTTATTTGAATTTCTTCAGGGAGATCGTCAATGTTTATATCTCCTTTTTCATTAATGCAAGATTTAGAAGCAAGTCTCTCAAATAATGGAGAAAACCAATTTCAGATAAAGACCTTTCTTTCTTATATGCGCCTCTCTTGGCTTTCTAGCTATTGATATTACTTAGCAGAATTTCTGTCTGCAGTGCTATAGAGACTGATATTTAATGCTTGAAATTAATAAAAGATTCACGAGGAGACCCTCTCAATTATTTGGCCTCTTGGGATTTCAGCAATACTACCGAAGGCTTCATCTGCCGTTTTATAAGAATTGAGTGTTGGCATCCTGATGAGAGTAAGGTACTGACCATCAGATTATCAGATATGGGATTAATAGGTGAGTTTCCTCGAGGCATTCAAAATTGTACAAGCTTGACCGGTTAAGATTTTTCTAGCAACAAGTTATATGGAACTATCCCTTCTGATATTTCAGTAATACTTGAACAAGTTACAACAGCTGATCTCTCAAGTAACCAGTTTTCAGGCAATATACCACCTGATATAGCTAATTGTGCATACCTCAACGTTCTAAACTTGGACAACAATAATCTAGAAGGTGAAATTCCAAGCAGAATAGGTTCTTTGCCTCGCCTTATGGTGTTCAACGACGTAGCAGACAATAACTTGACTGGGCCACTGCCATCATTTGTTAGCGTACAAATCACAGCTGACAGTTTTGCAAACAATCCAGGGCTTTGTGGGAAACCCTTGAAAGAATGTGATGATTCTGAGGATTCTTGGATATGGGAACATATTGATCATGCTTCATTCATCGAAGCATTTGTGGTTGGTTGGGTACTTTTCTTTACATTATTTTTAGTCCTTCGCTTATTTAAATTTCCTACCAAGGCTATCAACATGATATTTTCATTGAACGTATGGAAGCTGAGGTCAAAGGAACATTTAAGTCCACGAAGCGATTCACCAGGTGGAAGAGGAATTAAGCAGCCACCAGAAGGTAAAGATTTTGTTAAGCTACATCTTTTTTCTGTCTTTCTAGTTTAGTAATTAGTCCTTACATCATGTTATATATTCTTGACTGGAGAACTGAATACAACAACAACATACCCAGTGAATCACTAGAGGAAATCTTAAAAGACACAAACATACTTGTGCCATCTATTTGGAGGAACAATTCAACAACACTCGTCTTGAGAACTTTGCCAACATGTTAGACTATTGTAAACAACTAAAATTAGTTGCCGATCAATTATCTAATGTTGGCACTCCGATTTCTTGAATTACACATACTTTTGTTGTGAATTACACATACTTTTGTTGTTTGTTTGCATATTAATTTTGTGTTCAAGTGACACAGTAAAAATGATTTTGGAGGTCTCAGTTGGAGGGTTTAAGTGGAATACACGGACAAATTAAAGGGCCTGTCAATGACTTCAGCTAATCAATTTCTCATGACTTGCATATCATAGTTGGGACATCACTGCAAATCTAGCCCATAAAATTTTCATTGATCTTAAAAAAAACTATTTTCTCACAAATATCAAAATTAGGATAGTATTTAAATAGTTACAAAAATATCTTTTTTGTCAAAGACACCCTGTGTAATTAAAGTCCGTGCGCACCTTGATTGGATATGCATTTCTAGCTTCTAGAAAGGACAACTGACAAAAATAAAAGAATTGTTATAAAATAATAAACTAAAGCAAGAATATTTGTAGAGAAAGAGAGAAGAAAGCTCTTATTTCTTTTTGAGGGATCAAATACAATGAAGGGAACATCTCTATTTATAGGAGAAAATTGATTTGGTCCCAAAGTTATTAGCCCTAATATTTCTCCTAAAGATAAACATCTACAATATATGATAATATCTATAACACTCCCTCTTGGATGTCTATTTTGATTGATAATATGCCTCATTAAAACCTTATTAGAAAAAATTCAGTGGAAAATTTTTAGTGAAGGAAAAAGAGTACACATTTCTAATAATACACATTTTGATTGCCTCATTAAAAATCTTACAAGAAAAATCCAGTGGGATAAAATTTTATACGGAAAAAAGAGTACAATATGTATTAACTCCCCCTGATGAGAATTTTAGTCCAAATGCTTGAGTCTTCGCATTTCAATCTTGTGCACTATCTTCTCGAAAGTTGCAGTTGGTAGAGACTTAGTGAACAAATCAGTCATATTATCACTTGAACGAATCTGTTGCACGTTGATATCACCATTCTTTTGGAGCTCGTGTGTGAAGAACAATTTTGGTGAAATGTGCTTTGTCCTATCTCCTTTTATGAATCCTTCCTTCAATTGAGCAATGCATGTTGCATTGTCTTCATATAAGATTGTGGGTATTTTGTCATATTTCAAGTCACATTTTTCTCGAATGAGATGTATCATTGACCTCAGCCACACAACTTCTCGGCTTGCTTCATGAATTGTTATTATCTCAACATGATTTGATAAGGTAGCTATGATAGACTGCTTTGTAGATCGCCGAGATATGTCAGCATCCCCACATATAAACGCATAGCTTGTTTGAGATCTAGATTTGTGTGGGTCAGATAAATACCTTGTATCGATATAACCAACAAGATCGGGACTGTAATTGGTAAAATAAAATAAGGCCAAATCGATAGTCCCTTTTAGATACCGTAATATTTGTTTAATTTCATTTCAGTGTCTCCTTATAGGAGCACAACTATATCTTGCAAACACATTAACTGAAAATGCTATGCCAGGCCTTGTGGTATTAGCAAGATATATTAGTGCACCGATTGCACTAAGATATGGTCTTTCAGGATAAAAAATTTCCTCATTCTTTTCTTGAGGTCGAAATGGATTTTTATTCACATCAAGTGAGGATCTAACAATCATCAGAGTACTTAATGGATATGCTCGTATAAAATCCTTTCAACACTTTTTCTGTATATGCAGATTGATAGACAAAGATACCATTTGTCAAATGTTCAATTTGCAAACTAAGGCATAATTTTGTCTTTTCAAGATTTTTAATCTTAAATTCCTTCTTTAAATAATCAATTGCCTTTTTAAGCTCTGCATGAGTTCCAATGAAGTTTATGTCGTCAGCATATACAACAAGTACTACAAACTCCGATATTATTTTCTTTATAAAAACACATGGGCACTAAGGTGGTTATACCACATGCGTTTGGATTGCTTTAAACCATACAATGATCTTTGCAATGTGATTGAGTACATTTTTCAAGACTTTGAACTACATGTTTCAGGCATCTTAATGCCTTCATAAATTTTCGTGTATATTTTATTTTCAAGTGATCCATAGAGATAGGTTGTAACCACATCCATTAAATGCATCTCAAGTCTCTCATGGACAGCAAATTAATGAGACAACGTAACGTTATTGCATCCATAACGGGTGAGTACGTCTCTTCATAATCGACACCCTGCCTTTGTGAAAATCCTTGTGCAACAAGGCGTTCGTTGTATCTTCTTATCTAATTTTTCACATTTCTTTTTTGCACAAAAAAATATTTATAACCAACAGGCTTAATACCATTAGGTGTTTGGACTACAAGTCCAAAGACTTCTCGTTTGGTAAGTGAGTTTAACTCTGATCGAATTGCCTCTTGCCACTTTAGCCAATCACATTTTTCTCGGCATTCTTTAACAGATTGGGGTTCAAGAACCTCACTATCTTGCACAATTCTAGTTGCAACATTATAAGCAAAGACATAATCCACATTTATTTCCAAGCGATTCAAATTAGTCCTTACATCAATTGAATTTTTATTGATATTTCTTCATTTTCTTGAGTTTGAGGCTCATTGATTTTTTTCAAGAATATCAGGATTGATCAAATCATGCATTTATTATGAGATTATTTCTTAGTGTCATCTTGACCAATTCTTTTTCTTTTTCTAGGATTTCGATCCTTAGATCCCAATGGTCTACCATGTTTCAGACGTGTTTTAGACTCATTTTCTATGACACTAGTAGATGATCCTAGAGGGACATCAATTCGAATTGGGACATTCTCTGCAGGAATATGTAATTTGGTAATCCTTTTCGAATATGTAAATGTGTCTGGTATTTGATTTGCTATTTTCTGCAAATGAATAATCCTTTTGACCTCTTGCTCACAAATAGAAGCACGTGGATCAAGATGATACAATGATGGATTATTTCACAAAATTTTCCTTTTCATTTCATTATTCTCCCCCTCTAAATTTGGGAAAATGTCTCATCAAATCGACAATCAGCAAATCGAGCAGTGAATAAACCTCTTGTTAATGATTCAAGGTAGCGAATAATGGAGGGCGATTCAAACCCAACATATATATTCCTAATCTTCTTTGGGGGCTATCTTGGTGCGATGTGGTGGTGCTACACGCACATATATGGCGCCTCCAAAAATTCTTAGATGAGATATATTAGGTTCTTGACCCAAAACCAATTGCAATAGAGAAACTTTATGATAATTTATCGGTCTGAGACGAACAAGTTTGCTGCATGCAAAATAGCGTGACCCCAAATAGACGTGGGCAACCTCATTTTCATAAGTAATGGTCTTGCTATCGACTCCAGATATTTAATTAATGACTCTGCAAGGCCATTTTGAGTGTGAACATGAGCTATATGATGTTCAACTTTTATCACAATTGATAAACAATAATCATTAAATGCTTGGGATGAAAACTCTGCAGCGTTATCAAGGCGAATAGACTTTATCATATTATCAGGAAACTGTGCTCATAATTGAATTATTTGTGCCAATAATTTCACAAACGCCAGGTTGCGAGATGATAGTAGGCACATATGAGACCATCTAGAAAAAACATCTATTAGGACCATAAAATATCTAAATGATTCACTAGGTGGATGAATAGGTTCACAAATATCCCCATACATTCCAAAAATTCAGGGGTTTCAAACCTAACTTTTGTAGGTGATGGCCTAATAATTAACTTGGCTTGATAACAATAAGGACAAAAAAAATCATTATTTAAAAGAATCTTCAGGTTCTTTAATGGATGCCCATTTGAATTTTATATTATTCGTCTCATCATTATAGACCCAGGGTGTCCCAGTCGATCATGTCAAAGTACAAACGTATTGGAGTCAGTAAACTTCTGATTTATGATAGAATGTGCCTCAATTATATCAATTTTTGTCCAATATAAGCTAGAAGACAAAGCATGAAACTTTTCTATAACAACTTTCTAGCCAAAGACATCCTTGATGATACCAATATATTCAAGATTCATGTCATCCATTATTTTAATATGATATTCATTTTGTCGGATATGTTTAAAACTTAATAAGTTCCTTCGGGATTTAGGAGAGAACATGACATCATTTATAATGAATTTTGTTCCCTTAGGCAAATTATGGTGGCTCTTCCGGAGCCTTCAATCAAATTGGTACTATCAGAAATGGTATTAACATTTGCCTTACTCATAAGTAAATGAAAAAAAATATTTTTAAATATCATATGTGTAGTAACATAATCAATCAAACAAATGTCTTCATAATTGAATTTTAATTCAAACTTGCTTTAAGAGTTATTCATATCTTCAAATGGAATGAAATACATAAAGCAAAATAAATATTAAATATTAATACTTTCCGTAAAAGTAAATACAGACCAATAATATCATACAAACAAATGAAACTTCATATCAATACAATGTTTCAATATAATAATCCAAACCAATAATAGTGTAGGATATTTACTTAACTTATATGGTCTATATACTAATTTTATAACATATTTCTGTGGATAACCATAAATGTCTTATACACGAAACGAGGACTCAATAACTATCATTAAACGAGCTGCTGTAAATAATTGTCACATACAGTACTGTACCCATATCTCCTTTAGTTTAAAAAAAATAAAGGCTTACAAATTGTAAAGCAAGTAGGATAACATGAAGTACTGACATATCTTTTTTTCCAAGTACTGACATATCTTTTTTTAGTCCGCTTGGATAGCTCAATTAGTTATCAAGGAATATTTAGAAAATGACCAATGATCGAATCCCGTCAGCGGTAGTGTGGGGTTACTTCTTGAAATAAAGGAGGGCCCCTTGTACGCAGCATGGTATTGATCTAACCTTTGAAATCAATTGAGTCATAATGATTTACCTCCTTCACAAACCTGTCGGACCGATGTGTGAGGGCTCCTGAATTGGGAGTTCCACCCTTTTTTTGGAAAAAGTACTGACATATCTATTACAACTAGAAGTGTAAAAAAAAAAAAAAAATTGACAAGTTATCATTCATGTGACTTGTTACCACATCCCTCGTTAGAAAACTGATAAGGTTAGGGGTGGGAAAAAACTCGGAGAATCGAAAAAATTGAATCGAACTGGCTGTTCGGTTCGGTTTTTATTCAGTTTTTTTTATTTTAAAAATCAATTTTTTGAAAAATTGAATTGAATCAGGATTTAGTGATTCGGTTCGGTTTTTAAATTTTGGATACGAACCGAACTGAAAAAATCGAATTAAATATATAATTATTCTTATTTTTTTATTTTATGCTACTACTATCTCTTGAATCATAGTCATTGAAGTCAATCTATGAAGCTTTTATGGAAGTCGAATGCGGCATGAACTTGATTAACATATTACGAAAGCATTGCCATAAAATGTAGGGAGAGAAAGTAGTTGTAAATTGATGAAACTTTAAATGGTCATAACTCTGCGTTCGTATGTCCGTTTTACCCGGGGTTTTTTTTTGCGTATTTTTCGAGACGGGGCCGGTCAAAATGTCTCAGCCAATAGAAAAAAATCTATTTTTTCAATCAATTTGTGTTTTTCCCCAAATCGATTTCTAATTTTCTTTTTCTTTAGTCAAGATTTCACGGTATACGATACATTTCAACGTCGAAAATTCGTGGTAATGTAGGGGTGAATGCCAATTTCAGTTTTGGAAATTCAATTTTTTTTAAAAAAATTAAAAATTCCTCGACCCAACCCAACCCGGCCCACTAGAAAAAAATGATATAATTCGATACGTTCGGCGATATAAACCAGACATATCGTTTTTTTTTAAAAAGTTGGATTCATTTTTTTTAAAAAAATTAATTTTTATTCGGTTCATATTTTTTGGATACAAAACCGATATAAACCGATATACGCCCACCCCTAAATAAGGTAGCTACGTTACACAAATCTCAATGGAGCAGATTGTATCTATGCCCAATAAACTAGAGAAAATAAGTATCAATAGATATGAATAAAAAAATGTAACTGTGAAAATGGAATAGCGTAATACTGCAATTTATACCACTAGATTAGGTAAATTAATTTCCATCTTTGTAAATATTTATTTGGCTATAAAATACGTCCTCTGTCTTGGAAAAGTTCTTATGCATAAACTCTTCTCATGTGCAATATATTTATTATCCGATCATATGTTAGTTTTATACTATAAAAAAATGGGGGCATCTTTATTCTTTTATGCAGTAAATGAGAAATCCAACGCCAATAATATTTAATCAAGACAGAATCAAATTAATTTTATTAATAACTAACTATAGATCTAGACTAAACTAATACGAATTGAAAGACTAGTACTCATGTAGACAACTAATGTTACATGATCTCTTATTCACTAACTACTACAACTAGCAAAAATTAAAACGAACAACTTAATCATCTCTAATCACATAACTATCACCAATCAAGTAATCTATCTTTCCTTCAGGGTGCTCAAAAAAATCAGTTAAACCCAAGTGTGATGTCAAATTGATTTTCAGAGATAAAATTTGCTTCGGGATTTTTCTTTCTTTTTCATTGATGCTTGATAAAGCTCAATCAAGTGCTTTGCCGTACGACATGTACGTGTCCAGTATCCACTTCCACCACATCGATAACATTTATTTTTTAAGCCACGTGCTTCTGGCACTTCATGCCTCTCATCCTTCTTTTTTCCCTCTGGTAGTGATTTTTCTTTGATGAATGATTAACACTAAGGAAATAATTTCTTCCTTGATCATTATCACGACCACGATCACTATCACGATCACGATCACGACCACGACCATGACCACGATCAGAACCACGATCTTTTCCACGCCTAGAGTAGTGGGCGTACACCTCATTCACTTTGGGGAGTGGTGCAACGCCAGTAAGTCGATTCTCATGATTTTTCATCAACAAATTGTTATTTTGTTCAGCCACGAGAAGATGAGCAATCAAATCACAATACTTTGTGAAACCTTTCTCTCGATATTGCTGCAGTAGGAGCACATTCGAGACATGAAAGGTGGAGAACGTCTTTTCCAGCATATCAAAATCACTAATCGTTTCTCCACATAATGTCAATATAGAAGTAATTCTGAACATCGCAGAATTGTAGTTCATAACTGACTTGAAATCTTGTAGCCTTAGATTGATCCATTTGTGTTATGCTTTTGGGAGAAAGACCATCTTCAGGTGGTCATACATTTCTTTCAAGTTTTTCCATAAAACGAATGGATCTTAATAGTAAGATATTCAATTTTCAGGGCCTCATCAAGGTGATGACGCATGAATATCATAGTCTTGGCATTTTCTTGGTTGAATGCTTTATTTTTTTCTTTAATGGTGTCTCCAATATCCATAACATCTAGATGGATTTCAGCATCTAGCACCCATGATAGGTAGTTCTTGCCCGAAATATCGAGGGCAACAGACTCAAGTTTTGTAAGGTTAGCCATAAAATAAAGAGAGAGAAAATAGTACCTTAGCCTCCGAATTTTTTTGAGACGGTAGAGTCTCGTGCTGATAATGTGTTATAAAACAATAAACTAAATCAAGAATATTTATAGAGAATGAGAGAATAAAGCTATTATTTCTTTTTTAGGGATCAAATATAATGAAGAGAACATCGTTATTTATAGGAGAAAATTGACTTAGTCCTAAAGTTATCTCATAAAAATAGACATTCATAATATATGATAATATTTATAAGTAGAATCTTAATTTTTTGTTAAACAATAATGCAGGATGATAAAAATATCTTAATCAAGTAAAACCAAATTTGGGTAGTTGACAAAAAGAAAATTAAGCAAAACCAAGTGGCAAGTGAGCCCCTGGTTTTGAAGACGAGGTCAAAATAGGAGGACAAAATGCGGTGGAATAATAAATAAAGTAATATATATCTTTCTTTTTAATTAGAAATTTTAAGTTAGTCCTTATTAGAAAACGTTTTAAAACGGTTATTTCAGTTATTCCCAAAGCTAATTCAATTCTCAACTACAGCAGAATGAGGTTTTTTCCTTTACCGATACTGTAAGTTCAAATTTAATTTCATTTCAATATGATTATTGATTATCGAGTGAAAAAAAAAAGGAGAGAAGACAAAAGTCATAAAATTCTGGTTCAAGTTCAACTAATCTTTTTCTTTTGCTGTAAAAAGGACAAAAGACGGAAAGTGTTAATTATTTTACTTAAAATAATGAAAAAGTAGGAAAGAAATTTTCGAATAAAAAAGTAAAAGAATTAAAAAGGAGAGAAACTAATCATTGATCAACTTATACAGAGTCTAATGCACACGAAGAGCGTGACAACAAGCTCCGCTTTTTCTAAGAGCATACCTAATATTACAAATTCTTTTCAAGAAAGCTTGAGTAGATATAAGAAAATTATCTAATATTTTTGTTTTCGCTAAATTTTAAATTTGAATCTTATAATTTCCAACAAACTTATTAACCATTTAGTCATCCTTTTGACTGTACAATAATGATTCGAACTTTGTTTCAAAATTGACTTTCAAATTATAGTTGTTCAAATAAATAACTAAGAAAAATAAATAGATGAGAGGACAAGAAAATAAAAGAGAAACAAACTATTTTACCATACTATTCCTATTAAATCTGATTTAAACAAGATAATTTCAGCATAAAGTCATGGATATTTATATTACTTTTGTTGATAAGAATGACAAAATTTTTTGATTAATATTATATTCCAAAATTAAATAGTTAGCAACTTGATAATGACTCAATAAGAATAAAATCTCACAAAATAGGATTTATATTAGGATTTTTAAAAGGAAACATGAATTGAAAATGCAATTAGCTAAAGAAGAAGAAAGCCAAGAGAAAACTATAAGATTCCTCATTAATAATTGCTCAATTGAGCACTTGTTACATGTAAGGAAGGTAAGACCTAGGGGGTCAAAGTGAAATAACAAAACTTAAAAATAATCAACTAAATGACTCAGTACGGAGATGTGAAAGGTTTATTATGGACGGGTACAAGAGGGGTAGAGGTAGGCCGAGGAAGTATTGAGGAGAGGTGATTAGACGGGATATGACGCATGTGCAACTCACTGAGGACATGACCTTAGATAGGGGGTTATAGATGACACATATTAGGATAGAAGGATAGTATGTAGTCCATCGTAGTCCTACCTACGCTTACAAACTGGTAGTTGTAATATTATTATTGTAGGCTCGCTTAGCCTATCATATTGCCTTATAGTCCCTTGTCATTTGATTTATGATGTTATGTGTATTTTATTTGCCTTATTTACTTGCATTAGCTATTGCTTTTTTTTGCTTCTTTCTTTTTCAGAATGCGCTGTCATGTCTTACACACTTTGTGTGTCTTACTTTGCTTGAGTTTGTGCTTTGTCTTGAGCCAAGAGTCTCTCGAAAACAGCCGCTTTACCTACAAAGGTAGAGGTAAGGTCTGTGTACACTCTACCCTCCCAGACCCCACATTGTGAGATTTCACTAGGTATGTTGTTGTTGTTGTTAAAAATAACCAACTAGCTAACTTATTATACTGAAATGTAAAATAGTAGAAACTATACCATAACAGATATACTTACCAACAAGGAAGAACGAGACTGACCTACCTAAGTAATTAATTAACATTTTTTTAATTGACCTCCTCTCCTTGCATTCAAGCGACTTTGTTTGAATTGAAGGACCAGTCTTAAAATGAAACCCAAGACTATGGAGCAATAACTGGCCAAGTCAATTTCAGAAAAATGAAAAACTGATTTGATTGAACGCTCCTCTTGCCTTTATCGTTGCGTCCTCTATTACTGCTTTCTCATATAGAATTTCCATGTACACTTTCAAAAATATAAAGTACTACTCCCCACAACTATTTTATTTCTAGATCGTATCAATTTAGAGAGGATAGAATGTCCAGAGACTTTATTCCCTATCTTGGGAGATAAAGAGAATATCTCTGATAACCATCGGCACAAGGGAGCAATTATATCAAGATAAATTGTCATTAAATTAGTTTTGGTAAGGAAAAATAACTTAGTTTTTATTTAAGTACATCATCACTAGCATCACGAATGTAGTTATTTTCTGAAGAAAAGTTATTAAACTTTGCTCAATCTTTAACCAAAAAAACCTTTGCTCAATCAAGAAAGGTCATTAGGAAAAAATAAAATATTGAGATCCAAAGTGTTTGGCCCAGTGGCCAATACATTAGGGTATTGCTGTCTGAGATTCCGTGTTCGAGTCCTCTGATCGTGAGAGTGGGCCATGTTCCCAAAAAATCCCTCCATACAGCGTAGGGCGGCGGTGTATACTAATCCGTAGGGCCAGTGGAGGTGGGGTTTTCATTGTTGTAATACGGTGGGACCAGTCACTTTAAAAAGTTTACCCTACCTTAGTTTTAATCCAGAGGGGTCAGCTTGTTGGCAGGGAGTCAACTTTGCGGCCTTAGGGTCGCAAGTTCGATTCTCCCCTCCGGATATCGTCCTCCGGGGCACATACATGTGGTAAAGTCTGGGCGCTAAAAGTCGCGCGGGCATGTTGCAGTGTGGGTTCGGTCTCTGCCAAGCCTTGTGGATGGGGCCTGTGGGGGGGGGGGGTCAACCTTGTAGCATTGATCGGTTGGACGCAAGCAGATACTGACCATGTGTGTACATCCCGCGATTTACTTGGTGGTGGGGTGCTGAAGGACAGGTCCCATCATCTCCAGGACGTCTGGGTAATACCAGTGAAGTAGTCATGCGCAAGCTTGGAAACCTGGATTATATAAAAAAAAAAAAAAATTGAGTGAACTTTATGATTCTTAAATAATAAAATTAATTAAAGAGAATAAAGTTGTGTGACCTTTTTTTTGGTTACAGAAAATAAGTTACTCATCAATTTCATTTTGAATTGTCTTCACATGACCTCCACTTTTCTACTTTCACAATCTCAAATTATTTATTGTATTTTTGATTTTTATCATTCTAAAAAAAGATTAATTAAGAGAAATAATTGATATATTTTACTATTATTTATGTTTAAGTTATAATATTTTTTTATTAAATATTTACTCTATTTATATATTATTTTCATTAATAATAAAAATAAAATAAAAAAATATTAACTAATTATATCTTAAAATTTTAAAATAATAAATAATTTAAGATAATTATTTTTAATAATAATAATAAATAATTTGAGGGGAAGGGATAAATTTTTTAGGGAAGGAGCGTTGGAAATATCAATCTCACGCTCCTAATATTTGCCACCACACAAAGGAAAAGGACGAGAAACGTAGCTTTAGCGTGTTGATTTGGTGCACTACACGTCATAATAACACGTGTCGTTACATAATAGGCCAACCCCCGAGGCGGTTTCCTCTTCAGTCGGCAATAGCATCTATAAAAGGAGGCTTTCAATCCCTTCTTTCTTCATCTTTTATCAGATTTCTCTTTTGATATTTCTCTCATCGCCTTCAAATTTCTCTTTCAAGGTTAGATAATTTTCCTCAATTTCTTTCTCAGTAGTTATTTTTTTAGGTTTTGATGATTCTCGAATCAGCCAGCTATTCAGGGAACTGAAAAAGCCCTAAAATTTCAATTATTTCATTGTTTTGATTTATCTAGGGAGCTGTAAAAGCCCTAAAATTCGAGTTTTTTTTATAATTATTTTGATTGTTTGGTGGTTGTTTTTATATAATTGCAGATGCAGATCTTTGTGAAAACCCTCACCGGCAAGACAATCACCCTAGAGGTGGAAAGCTCCGACACAATCGACAACGTTAAGGCTAAGATCCAGGATAAGGAAGGAATTCCTCCAGATCAGCAAAGGCTTATCTTCGCGGGAAAGCAGCTTGAGGACGGCCGTACTCTCGCCGATTACAACATCCAGAAGGAGTCAACCCTTCACCTTGTCCTCCGTCTTCGTGGAGGTATGCAGATCTTTGTTAAGACTCTTACGGGTAAGACTATTACCCTAGAAGTTGAGAGCTCCGACACCATCGACAATGTCAAGGCTAAGATTCAGGATAAGGAGGGCATTCCTCCAGACCAGCAGAGGTTGATCTTCGCCGGGAAGCAATTAGAGGACGGCCGCACCCTTGCAGACTACAACATCCAGAAGGAGTCAACCCTTCACCTTGTCCTCCGTCTTCGTGGTGGTATGCAGATTTTTGTTAAGACCCTTACCGGAAAGACCATCACTCTGGAGGTTGAAAGCTCCGACACCATTGACAACGTGAAGGCGAAAATTCAAGACAAGGAGGGAATTCCACCAGACCAGCAGAGGTTGATTTTTGCTGGCAAGCAGCTTGAGGATGGCCGCACCCTAGCGGACTACAACATACAGAAGGAGTCGACCCTTCACTTGGTGCTGAGGCTGAGGGGAGGAATGCAGATCTTTGTGAAGACCTTGACCGGGAAGACCATCACCTTGGAGGTGGAGAGTTCTGATACTATTGATAATGTGAAAGCTAAGATTCAGGACAAGGAGGGTATTCCACCAGACCAGCAGAGGTTGATTTTTGCTGGTAAGCAGCTGGAGGATGGAAGGACTCTGGCGGATTACAATATCCAGAAGGAGTCTACCCTGCACCTTGTCCTCCGTCTCCGTGGTGGTTTTTAAGTTACCTATTGTTGATTGTGGTGTTGTTGTCTGGCTGTGTGTCTGTTGCCCATTGTGGTTGTGATGTTGCTACTTGCATGATGGTCTCAAATGATCATCTCATCTGCATTGTGTTTTTTCTTTCTGTTCTTTTGTGTTTTCTGTTTTGTGAATAATAAGTGGGGAACTTTATTAATGTGTAGCTTCTGTACTCTTTTCTGATGGCAATTAAAGTTCTCTTTTTTCGTTCATTATATTTCATGTTCAATTGATGGGCGTTGCCTTCCAGCCATCTTATGTTTTTTGATGAATCATATGGTTGATATTCACAGTATATATGGAACTTGATGAGTTCCTTTGAAAGTGTCAACTTTATACATATTCCTCGAGAATGGAATGTGCTAGCTCATAATCTAGCTAAATTTTCTTTTCTGCGTTTACTTAGAATTTCTTGGGATTCTAATTTCCCAAGTTGGATTGTAAATGATGCACTGGAATCCTACTGAAAGTTTAAGTTAGAAGAGAAGGGCTTTTGTTCGATTGCCTGATATTGAGGGGAGCTCCTAATTTTGATATGGAGAAGGAGAACAATATGATCAACTCTGTACGGCTGATTGACTTTGATAATGTTGCTCAGCTTCCAAAGGTTGATCTTCTAAGGAAAAATGCTGGACTAGTCCATGCCAGTAAGGACATGCTCTTTAGACATAGGTAACAAGAGAAACTTAATAAACGAACTTTGATAATCAGCACAGATTTATGGAATCTGAGCACGAACGGATGACCCTGATCCAATGTGGAGCGTTTATGGAACTGCAAATACACACCACTTGGTTGAGGAGCAAGGCTCAACTATATGAATGTCAAATCTTCCGTCTTCAAAAATTTTACCTAATATGTCTTAACAGCGGATCTAACTTGTTTAACTGTCAATGTGATGTCTATTAGTAGGTACACTTTTTAAGATTGTTCTTCTTTCCTTGTCCTTTTATATCAAGTTTCAAGATCCACCAAATGCCGGTTTGAACGCTCACTACTTAATTATAGTAGTTGCATTTTGTTGCAGAGCACATCATTGGTCATTGTTTTGACTTTGTTCGAGCCATCTGTTATCTTATTCAAACTAGGAGCATCTGTCTAGAGGGCACTTAAGTTGTTGCTCTGTGTGTGTGTTAGTGCATTGATGATTAGGGTTAGGGTTCTATGAAGATACTAGTCTAGATAGTTGATTTTTTGCAGCTATTTGCTTACTGTGGTATAATTTTGGCTTAACTCATTAGCAGCCCCACCTAAACACAATACTCCGAATTTGTACCACATACACTTTATGCTGGCAAAATGTGTTTAATGCATATAAATGAGGCATTTTAGAAAATAGGTATTTTTATTTTTTATTATTGAAATAATTTATTTACTTAGTTACTTAGTCAAATAGGTGTTAATTTATTTACTTAGTTAAATAGGTGTTAAATAATTTATCTACAGATCGGGTATAGGTATAGATATAGGTAGTACAGGGAGGCCATCCCCTAGTTGACGTAACTGGTTTCTGGTTCTGATTGATCGATTATTTGCTCACTGTATTTAGTGGGACAATTATGATATGAATTTTCTAATACTATTTGCTTGGATATCTTGCGTTCTAATTTTATCTGGTTTGCAGTTTGTACTTATCATCTTTATACACCATTTGTTTTGTAGACAGTGGTCGATGAGAAGCACCGGCAATCACTCGCTGTTCCATGCATCTTATTTTTTGATTGCCTATGAAGTAAGGCTGGAAAGTGAGCCGGGCCCTAAACCCCAATCCCTCTAAAACAAATGATATTGGGTTTGAAATCGGGATGAGATCTGGGCTCGTCCAGTCTAGGCCCGTCCTGCCCCATACCTTCCCCGACCCCACCTCGACCTGATCATCCTTTATAAAAATGACCGTTGCACAACGGTTAATTTATATTTTGGTCGTTGTGCAATGATCATTTTTGGCCCCGCCACCCCCATAAACCTCTCTATCCCTTTAATATTTATTTTTAACCCCTAAGTTACTATATTTACACTTTAACATAGTTTTCTAACTATAAATATCTCATTTTCTCTCCATTTTACCTCACAAATCTTTCAACAATCGCTCAATTCAATTTATCTCTCTACAGGTCTTACAATTACATTGCCTACTAAATATTTCTCTAATCTCTCAATTCAATTTATCTCTCTACAGGTCTTACAATTACATTGCCTACTAAATATTTCTCTAATCTCTCAATTCAATTTATCTCTCTACAGGTCTTACAATTACATTGCCTACTAAATATTTTATTTATTTGCTCATTTGTATAATTGTATCAAAGTTCAAAAATTGGCATTGAAGTTGACAACTAGCTTAAGGATCATCAATCGAACAAAGTTTTAATTTTCAACCTCGATTACAAGTCGACGTTACGTCGGCGTTTGGTATCTTCTTTCCTTCTTTAAATTATTATTGTTAATTTAGTTTAATTGTCGCACTTAATTTATTATCTTTAATTATTTATTTGCATAATTAAAATGGCAGAATTAAGAGGTATGTTTAAGGGTAAGGGTAGATGTGCTTCTTCTAGTATGAGTAATAAGGGCAGAAGTACTTTTTTCTAGTCATACTATTCCTAGACAAGATGATTTGATTGATTACACTTATATAGATGAAACTGAATTTTTTAATGATATACCATTAGATGATGAGATATATTCTGCAACTGAATCAGACTTTAATTTAGAAGATAATTTAGATGACACACCCACTAATCTAGATGACACACCCACTAGTGCACCTCAAACTGAAACTGGAACACCTCCTATTTCCCCTAGTATGAGACGAGGGCCCACACAACGAAAATTAAAATCAGTTGCATGAGATTTTTTTTGATAGGAACCAAGAGAATCAAGTAGTTAGATGCAAAATTTGTAAAAATGTTCATAAATTTAAAACGGGAAAAGGTCAGGGTGGGATGAGAGATTTATTGAGACATGTACAAAGCTTTCACAAAGCTAGGTGGGATGAATACGAGGCTATAAGGTCGGGTGCACCAATGCGCTCTCAGTCGGGATAAGGTTCACATAGTGTCCCAGACCAAGTACAGGGTCAAATTAACCCTGTTGACACCCAATTTTGTCCCATCTTTTATGATTTTATTCGTAATTTTTTATATTTTGACACTTTTAAAATAATTTTAAAATATAGGCATATATGTGTGTATCTTCGTATTATTATTATTATTCGCATATTTTATATCATTTGCATTTTTATCACAATCATAAGTTTTATCCATAATATTCTATGTTATTTTATTCTCGCAAAATTGCATCGCATTTCCTTTTTTTTTAAGCATTAAAACATATTTCAGAATATTATATTTTTATTATCACATCGTTATGTTATTTTAAATAATTCACATCTTTTACAAAAAATATATTTTTAATATTAAACCCCTCTTATATATTTTTTAAATCCATAACCCATTTTTATTTCCTAACCCAATACAAATTCTACCCAAACGTCCAAGCCCAATCCCCAATTAAATTCCTTATACCCAAACCCAAAACAATTAAATTCCTTTACCACCAAAATCTGACAAGCCCAATTCCCACAACCCAAAACTCCAAGCCCAACCGCCATTCCTCAGTGCCCAACCCGCCTCTAACCCGACTCACCAATCTGCCGGCCCAAGCCCCCTTCAACCTTTTTAATTTCCCAAAACCCAAAACCCAAAAAATCCTCAAAAACCCAAAATCAAAAACCCTCTCTCTCACCGACTTACACCTCTTCCATACCGGGCTGACCATCGCCGCACGGCCACCTCACCCGACACCAACACCAACCCCGCCACCAATTAACTCCCGCTACACTGACCCATACCCTAAAACCCGCTGATTTCCATGCCCTCAAATCCTGGATTTTTCTTTACCTTTAATTCGACCAAACTCGCTTTTTAGGGGGAATCCACCTATAAATACCCCCATGTTGTTCTTCATCTGGGAGAAGATTTTCTATAAGAAAAAAAGGATTTTCTAAGATTATTCAATATATACATACATATTTTGTTGTGTTCTTGATTCGAGAGTATTCGCTTGTTGTTCCAAGAATCAAGTCCAAAAGGTTTGTCATCCCTTTGATTTCTCTCGATTTTTTCAATCGATTTCGAGTCAGTCGATCTGACTCGGTCGACCTTGCTCGGGTAACATTTTCGCAATTCTTCGCATTTCATGTTTATGTATGTTGGTTATTCAATTTGGTGTAAGATTTGGTTCTGATCATCGATTTCTGCCTGTCATCGACCTTGCTCGGTCAATTTTGGCTTTAGATTTTTCCAATTTTCCTACATTGCTTCGCTTGTTATCTTTGGTTATCCAAATTGACGAAATTGTTTGATTCCTCGTTGAAACTCCAATCGGGTTTGAACATCGATCTGCCTGTCGATCTTGCTCAGGGCAACATTTTCTTAATTCTCAGATTTCATATTCTTGTTCTCGTTATCTCAAATCGTGTCAACCGATTTCGTTTGAATCAATCGACTGCCCAATTCGATTTGAATTTCCGTAATTTCGTAAACCTGTCCCGTATTTTAAATCGCCACCGCCTGCTTTCGGCATTATTATTATGTTATTGATCAATTAATACCGTGATTCTCTTTGTTGTTTTATTGATCCAAACCAATATTAAGGGCCCATCTTCTGAGACGCTTTCTCGCTTCATATTATCGCTTTTCGCTTTAATAAGTACCGCGCCTGTCGGGCGCTCGCTTTTTCTCGCTTCGCTTGCTCCCGCTTCAGATACTCCACCGCTTCTCGGTTTCACCATTATTATGCTATTTTAAAACCCATTTGTCATTGTTGGCCGAAAACAAACCGCTTTAACATCAAGCTCGCTTCTCGCTTTGTTCTGCTTCGTGACATCATCGCTTTATCATGATTATTTTTATCGCTTTCAAACTAAACACCGTGATTTTTCAAACATTGCTTTCTATTTCACTTCCGTTTCAAAGATTAAAATTACCTGCTTCATCGCTTTTATCGCTTAAACTAGACAATCGCTGGCCATTTTCTAAACTGCTTTTTGCCTCTCGCTTTTTTCCGCTTACCGCCATCAAGCATCGCTTTTATTTTTCATATCATATCGCATCGCACGCCGCTTGCTCGGGATTTAAAATTTTACCGACGGCGACACTATACTACACCGGGCCGATGAAAAATATCCGCTGATTTGAGGCCTACATGCTTGCAAAGACTAAATATAACTTCGGGCAATGATGCAGGCTTTAAACCTTTATTTCATCCGAGATCAACATGTTTAGTAGGCGAGGTGAATTATATATTCGCAGACTAACACGTGATTATAGTGATCTTTTCTATTTCACCCGAGAGACCGACACGCTTAGTAGGCTTAGACAATCAAAATAAACCACATATGTTTGCACTGCACGACGCGGATTGGAATGTTCTTTTCTAAAATTTGTTCGAGTTCCTCCGCGATCAAACATTCACTGCTTTGAATACTGGATATGAAGTTATTTGTATTTAAATGTTTCTAACCGCTTGTTCTGACACTGCGTGATTAAAGTAAATCACTACAAATATTCCTGAGTTTTATTTATTTCTTTTCTTTAATTCACCTTTTTATTTCGCTTTGTATTGTAATATTATTTATCGTGACTTATGTAATTATTGAAATGCTTAGAATAGGCAAACTTAGGATTTATTCATGTGGTAGTTTAAGATTTGAAACCCGTCGCTAGCTTATTTATTTGTAGGCTCAAAACTTAGAAATCCTTCGCTAGTTTATTTATTTTAGGCTCACACGCTAATTCAAGATTTTCAAAATAACTTTTGTCATGTTTTATTTTACTTTATTAATCATACTGAATAAGTTTATCTTTTGTCAATTTACAATTTCATGATTCCCAAAATTTTGCTTCTTTGGCATTATAAAGAATTTATTGTCACAAATGCATGTTTTCTAAAAACTTTACATGTATCTTTCTTTATGTTATCCGAATATCGCATTTCTGTATAAAATGCATCATATTTACTTGTATAAAATGCATCATATTTGCAAACATCTTTTATCTATTATATTTGTAAAACATGTATTTTTCTAGCAATAATTAACTCGAAGTTTTAATTGATAATCCGCAAAGTTTAGCGGATCTTAAAGGATGCCTAACCCCTTCCCTTTAGGATAATAAAGAACCCTTACCTAGAATCTCACTAGTTTCGCAGACCATAAAATTGGAGTTTACATTGCAGCGCTTAGTTTAAATATTTAGGTGTCCTAATTCACCGTAAAAAATAATTAGGTGGCGACTCCTCAATCCTTTACCCAGGAATCACCCCATACGTCCGAGCTCCGCTTTGACCCGAGCGAGGTCGAAAATGGGCGCGTACAAACCCGATGACAGAGGGAATTGTAGGTCCTAAATATGATAAACATAGAGATAGGGAAGCAATAACAAAATTAGTTGCGGTGAAGGGTTGCCTTTTTCATTTCCTTCCTCTCCTGGTTTTATTCATTACATAAAAGATATGTATAATCTTGCTTTTAACGGTTTTCCTAGATCAACTGTTAGGAGAGACGTTTTTAAATTTGCACATGAATATCAACAATATTTACGTTATGCATTATATCATTTTCCCGACAAAGCATCTATCACTTCTGATATAGGCCGTAGTACTAACGACCATGATTATTTAACTGTAACATGTCATTGGATATATCATAATTGATCTATGCAAAAACGTATTTTAGCATATAGATATATTGATGATAGGCACACTGAAAATTTTATTGCAGAAAATATTCATCAAATTTGTGATTATTATGGTATAACTGAAAAAATAATGATTATTACGTTAGATAATGATTCTTCTAATAATTATGCTGTGAGATTTTAAAAAAATTTATTAACTCCATTTTTCCTAATTATTTTCATATAAAATGTGCGTGCCATATTTATAATTTAGTTGTAAATGATGATCTATCACTTTTTGAAGACATTCTTAATAAAGTATAATTTGCTATAAAATGTATTTTTAGAAGCACAATACAAAAAAAAAAAGAACAAAAAATTGTCACGATTGTGGATTATCTTTTAGAAAATTTTCTGAAGAAGTAGCGACTAGGTGAAATTATTTATATGAACAACTACTATTTCAACTATGTTATTTTATATAGCTATAATATTTTTGTTACTTAATGAATATATGAAAACCCCATCTTATAATGCACCTATTAAAAAATATTTATCAAATTAAAAAAAATTCTATTTCCATTATTTATATTATTGGTGATGTATTAAATTCGATTATTAAAATAGACGGTTGTAAAACACTTATTGAAATTATTTATGATTGTATAGCAGTACTTCTACCACCAACTCCAAAAAATCTAAATGAACAACCACCTAAGGAACCAACTAAAGAAATTTTGTGTAGCATACACGATGAATGTAAAAAAGTATATATGCATTACCAACAAGAAAGTGCTAGCAACCAACCGACTTCTATACCATCTTCTTCTTCATTATAACCTTATAAAAGACATGTTATTTCTGCGGCTAGTATTGAAAGACTTAGAAAAAGAATGTTTAGTGGTTCTACTGCTAATCAAGTTAGCGAGTTTGATATTTTTGTTTTGCAGGGTGTTGTACCGTACCAAGTAGTTCTCAATGAAGAAGGACGTGAAGACTTGCTTGAATACTGGAGGGAAAATGAGAAGACATTTCCGACACTAGCAAAGATGGCCCGAGATGTTGAACATTCAAGCGTTACCAACAGCGTCTGAAAATGTTTTTTCTGTCGGAAGATTTCAAATATGAGAGCACAGACACTCATTAGCGGGAGACAGCTTGGAGATTGCAGTTTTATGCAGAGATTGGATACGAGCGGAGCGTAGATGGTGCGGTCAACCGGAGATCAACGAAGAAGACGACATAAACTACAACTAAATCTTGTCCGACGGAGGTGGAAGCAATGTCGACCAATTTGACCAACAAATTCCAATTTCAACTGAAGAACCACAAGACGTTGTGAAGAAATTAGAAAAAGTGTATTTGTGATTTTTTTTTGCAATTTTGAAATTGTATTACAAAAGAATTATATTTCTATTAAATAATATAAGAGGCACAAAAACAGCCTTGTGATATTTTTATTACACATGCAACACCCTAACGTGACATATTGCAACCTTCTCACGAACGAAGTGAATATCCATTTCAATATGTTTGGTTCGCTGATGCTGAACCGGGTTATGAGATAGGTAGACAACATATATGTTATCACAATAAACCAAAGATGCCTTACGTATGGGACAATGAAGCTCAAGAAGAAGATTTCAGAGCAAATATATCTCGGCAACAACGTTTGCAACGCCTCGAGATTCTGCTTCTGCACTCGAATGGGAAAGCGTGGCTTGCCGCTTGGCAGAGCACGATATGATATTATCAACACACAATAGTCGGACGTAGAGCGACGGGTGTCCGGACAGCCAACCTAATCTGCGTCTGTGTAGGAGAGCAATCTAGTCGGTGCTGAGGCATATAAATGAAGTCCATAGTCAAGAGTTCCCTTAACGTATCGAATGATACACTTTAAAGCTATAAAGTGAGGCTCCCTAGGAGTGTGCATGAACAAGCACACCTGCTGAACTGCATATGCAATATCTGGCCGAGTGAAGGTGTGATACTGAAGAACACATGCGAGACTCCCATAAAGAGAGGGATCACTGATCGGATCCCCATCATCTGCACGATGAGTTTGTACTTGGAGTCGACATGAGTGAGAATAATCTTGTAGTTTGCCATTTTAGCCCTGTAGACAATCTCCTCTGCATACTTACGCCGACACAAGAACATGGCATGTGCGGATCTGGTCACTGATATCCCAAAAAAATAACTCAACTTACCCAAATCTGTCATAACAAATTCAGACTTGAGTAGGGCAATGATCTCGTGTTTCAGAGTATCAAAAGAAGTTGTCAGAACAATATCATCCACATTTAAAATAAGATAAGTCGTGTCAGTACCTCGATGAAAAATGAACAAGGAAGGATCACCCTTGCTGCACATGAACCCTATCTATATGATGTATGTAGCAAACCTCTCATACCAAGCCCTAGGGGCTTGTTTCAAACCATAGAGCGACTTACGAAGACATCACATATAATGAGGAACTTCCGGATGCACAAATCCAGACGGTTGATGCATATAAATGATTTTTTTCAAGTCCCCGTGTAAGAAAGCATTTTTGACATCAAGTTGATGAATATGCCAATTTTTCCCCATAGCTACGCTCAACACTAAGCGAATGGTGGCAGATTTGACCACCGAACTAAACGTCTTACCATAATCAACACCCTCCTGCTGATCAGTACCATTAGCCACAAGTCTTGCCTTGTGGCGTTCAAGCTCTCCACTATCTCAGAGTTTGTGACAATAATGCCACATACAACGAATCATATTCACCCCTTCTGGTTTCAGAACAAGATCCTAAGTATGTTGATTGGTTAATGCATTAAACTCCTCACGCATGGACGCATTCCATTTTGGGTCGAGTTTGGCCAGTTTTGGGTTTTTAGGAATAGACGAGATGTTTTCAGTGGATAGGTTAAAGTAAACTTTTGGTTTGAAAATCCCGTATTATGCACGGGTTTCCATGCGATGTGTGGGGCAGGGGGGCTGAGAGGGGTCGGGCTGGACTGGGCAGTGTTGAGAGGCAAGGCTGTGGGACGGACAGAGGCTGGATGGGCAAGGACAATCATCGGTTGTGATGGGATGGCGGGGGGTTGGAGTGCCGGGTGGCGGAACAGTCACGCGAGTTAGAGAGGCGGGTGCAGTGGGGTAAACCTGATCACAGGTTGGGGTAGTGACCGGGTAGGAACCGGGCCGTGTGGTGGGGTCAACAGGACGATTGGCGGGACGGCCTGAGGGTGCGAATTTTGTAGTGCATTTTGAATTAGAGGTGAGGTGTCCGAGTCATCAAGGAATTCGTAATCAATGTTGCGACATTTTTGGATGTTGTCAAATGGGAAAACGTACTCAACAAACGTGAAAGATTTTGTCTGTGGATAACTCATAGCACAAGTACCCCTATGGTTCGACAGGAAATCTAGGAAGACGCACGGAATGGAGAGAGGTGCTAATTTGTGAGGGACCATTGAAGCAAGATTTGGGTAACAAAGAGAACCAAAATTCCGAGGTGATCATAGGAAGGGATCCGACGGAAAAGAATTTCGGTGGGTGTCCTATTTTGGATCGTACGGATAGGTAAGATGTTAAAAATGTGTTCTACTATTTTTAATGCATATACCCAAAATGTAGGGGGGAGAGATGCATGAAAAAGGTGGGTACGAATCATATTGTTAATGGTGCGGAAAATTCTTTCGGAATTACCATTTTGAGGGGAAGTATGGGGGCAAGAGAAATGAAAAACCATGCCATTAGCCGCACAAAAAATATGAAATAGGAGTTATTGAACTCACGATCATTATCACATTGAAACATTTTGATGTCTTTTTCAAATTACGTTTTAACCAATGTACGAAATTCGAGGAATTTGGAGTAAACTTGAGACTTAAGTTTAAGTGTATAGACCCAAAGGAAGTGAGAAAAGTCATCCAGAAATACCAAATAGTATTTATGACCGAAGTTGCTAATTATAGAAGATGTCCATAAATTCACATGAATAATATCAAATGGAGAGAAGGTAATACTTAATAAAGATGTAAATGGAAATCTAACATGTTTCCCTAGATGAAAAGAGGAGCAATTATGGGAAAGTTTCCCTTTATTACATTGGATTAAATTGCGGTTTCTAAGAGAATAAAAACATGAGCTCCGGTGACCAAGTCTACTATGCCACGTGGAGGAGGAGATGGCAGCTAGAGATCTGGGAGGATTGACACTGGCAATGGACGTGGATATGAAAGGATAGAGGTTCCCCTTACTATTGCATCTCGTAAGAAGTTTCCCGGTATGTAGGTCCGTTACAAAAAAACCAAATGGGTCAAAATTAATGGATACAGAATTATCGATGGCAAATTTTCTGACAGAGATTAGGTTCTTGATAATGTTAGGGGCATATAGAACGTTTTAAAGGGAGAAGTGAGGATGCAGTGGTGGGTTTGGTGTGTGGCCAAACCCTTGAATTGGAATGCGATGACCATTTTCGACCATAATAGATTGAAGAGTAGTTAAATTTCGCAGTTGAGAAAGAATACCCGAATTATTGGTGATATGATATGTGGCACCCGTATCCATATACCACGTATCATTGAGCCGATGGGCAGTGGGCCTCGGCTGCATATTGGGTCCCTGGACAGTGGGCCTCAGCGTGGGCCACTGTTACTGTTGGGCCGTGGCTCGGTGATGCTGGGCCGTTGGGCAGTGGGCCTCGACAGTGGCCACTGTTGTTGCTGGGAGTTGTGTAGTGGGCCTGGTGGCTGGGCAGTGGCTCGGCCCACTGAGTCAGGTACTGGGCCTGCGACTGATATTTTGTGACGTCGAGAGTTGAGGAAGCGGGAGAATCCATGGGGGTTATCGAAAATTCCTGGAAGAATCTCGGTGGAGAGGCTGCCGTATATCAACTGTATAACAACGGTATGCCGGGTTGCTTATGTGATAAGTGTATCAGATGGTGTATACTGCCTGTATACTTGATGTATATGTGCTACAAAGCAGGGAATATGGGGCTGAGTGTTGTGTATATCGGTGTATATCAACGGTATACAGATTCTGTTTGAGAAGAAGGGGGAGTATATCAGGGAGTAGCAGGGTATACATGTCTGTATATCACGGGATATATGCGGTATACAAGTGGATTGTGAGAGAAAAGACTTGTATATCACGTAGAAGCAGAGTATACTGGCTGTATATCACGAAGAGGCGGTGGTATAAAGGGTATTATATGGCTGGATATCGCCGGAAAAAGGGGAGGCGGAGGAGAGGTATACGGCAGCCGATTTAGGGTTAGGGTAGGGAGGAATTTTTGACTCTTCATATCATGTAAAATAGTGTAATTTTTCTTGATGGAGTTCTCTTATTAATGTAATATATATAGAGTATATAATTATAGTCCTAATCGAATTATGATCTCTATTTTACCTTAATTACATTAATTACAGTAAAACTCTAGATAACATCCTGAGGGCCTGAGGGCGGAGCAAGTACTTGGTTATTAGTAGGAGAGACAACTGAAGGACCTCCACACCCCCTGCAACATTCGCCTGCACCTGGTGCTCCATCTCTTTGATGACTATGTAGATTTGTGTGAAGACCCTAACTGATAAGTTCATAACACTGAGGTTGAAAGCTTCGACACGATTGACAACATTAACGTTAGGAGGGAATCTCCCAGATCAGCAGAGGCTGAATCTTTGCTAGCAAGCAGCTTGAGGATGGCAGCATCCTTTTGGAGTAGAACACCCAGAAGGAGACCGCCATTCACCATGGCCTCTGCCTCCATGGTTGAATGTGATTTCCTGAGGACAGAGCGTGCATACCATGAATTTGAATGTGGAGATCCTAGACCATATACAATTTTGAAGGTAAGACCCACGATAAGGAAGGAATTCCACCAGATCAGGAGAGGTTTATCTTTGCAGTGAAGGAGCTGAGAATGGAGGGATCTCTTGCATGGAACCGGCTGAGAATGGAGGGATCTCTTGCATGGAAGCGGCTGAGATTGGAGGTCTTCCGCTGGCAATACCACCCCGAAGATGTCAACTCTGTACCTTGGCCTCGGTCTCTGTGGTAGCTTTTAGACCTGTCATTGACGGTCGCTGTGTTGTGTAGGTCGTATCTTTGCGTCTGGACATCCGTTGCTTCTCATGATCTGCTGTGTCCAATGGGAACTACCAAATCAAAATTTCTTATCTTGACGAGGAACTGTAGCATAACGAGGCTGATGGTAATTATCCCGGTATAAGTTGATGCCTTGCTGCCTGCTGAGACTGTTGAATCCTGCTGTAGGGAAACACACTTTTTAGTAATTATTCATGCAGTGTTTATCATCTATTGAGGTACGCATCATAGTAGAAATAGAGGCTCACATATTTTATGAATGTCAGTCGTTTATTAGCAAAAACTTAAGCTATATAATGTCTTACTAAGAGCCAGAGACAACCGATTGAATTGTAATGCAGTTCTACTTTCCAAGGTAGAACTTTGGATTGTTCTTTTTATCCAATCCTTCTAAACTAAGTTCATGAACCATATAATATACATGGCTGCGTGAAGTGAAACAACTCCAGACTACCATTCTCTTCTAGATCTTTTCCTTTCAAGTCTTGCTTTTTTTCTAACGTCGCTATTCAATATATTTTTCTCTATGCTAGTCTTTCATGTTTTAGTTGCATTTGCAGAAACATTGTCTAATTTGTTTTAAAACCTGTTAGGGATATTCAAACAAAGGCAATGGCCGTCTCACCATTGTCGTCCCTGTACGGTTGCCTTTTTTTCTCCATGCAGGAGAGCAGAAAACTAGTATATGACAATGATGAGACGACCGGAACTAGGACAGCACCATGCACCTCTATTCTCTTCTTCGGTATCAACTGTGCTGGGCTTTTGGTAATCATGCTTAGTATATTCCTGGCTTTCTGGCTTGGTGGTCTAGCTTAAGATTTGATTCAATAACGTTGTGGCGCTCCCAGCTTGTAATTTCAAGTCTTCAACTATTCGAATCCTTGCTCTACTTTCTCACTTAGGATATCTCACGACCTCGGCAGTACATGAATCTATGATGAATTGTGACAAGAGTGCAACAAGAGAAGCATAATAATAATCAACACTGCTTGCAAATTTCTTTTGGGATAAGAGTCGATGCTGCATACGTTTCAGTCAACTTTGGTCTTAATGGGAATCACCAATCAAAATTTCTGAATCTTGATGAGGAATTTGAGTAGAACAAGGCTGACGGTAGTTATCCCAGTATGAACATGATGCCATACTGACATTACCCACAACTGGAGCCTGCTAATACTGCTGGATTCAACTAAGGAGACACACTACTTAGCAACTATTCATGGAGTGCTTATCGTCTATTGAGGTGCCATTGAGTCTTCCCTTTCTCTTTTCCTCCAAATAGAGATTCTCATATTTTATGAATGTCACCATTTTATCGCCAGGAACTCGAGCTATATATAATGTCTTAACAGTTGGTGGCTACTGGTTAAACTGTTTATGCAGTCCTATTCTTCACCGGTTAGTCTGTTTATTATTCTGATTAAAAACTAGAATTTGAGTTTTTTTATTATTCTGATTAAAATCCCTAAACTTGGAGTTTTTTCATTATTTTGATTGTTTGGTTGTTGTTTTTATATAATTGCAGATGCAGATCTTCGTGAAAACCCTAACCGGAAAGACAATCACCCTAGAGGTGGAAAGCTCTGACACAATCGATAACGTAAAGGCTAAGATCCAGGATAAGGAAGGTGTTCCCCCTGACCAGCAGAGGTTGATCTTTGCCGGAAAGCAGTTGGAGGATGGCCGTACCCTTGCTGATTACAACATTCAGAAGGAATCGACCCTCCACTTGGTCCTCCGTCTCCGTGGTGGTATGAAGATTTTTGGTAGGACACTCACTGGAAAGACCATCACCTTGGAGTTTGAGAGCTCTGACACCATTGAGACCATCACCTTGGAGTTTGAGAGCTCCGACACCATTGACAATGTTAAGGCCAAAATTCAGGACAAGAAGGGAATTCCACCAGACCAGCAGAGGTTGATCTTCGCTGGCAAGCAGTTTGAGGATGGCCGCACCCTAGCGGACTACAACATCTATAAGGAGTCGACCCTTCACTTGGTGCTGAGGCTTAGGGGAGGAATGCAGATCTTTGTGAAGACCTTGACCGGAAAGATCATCACCTTGGAGGTGGAGAGTTCTGATACTATTGATAATGTGAAAGACAAGATCCAGGATAAGGAGGGAATTCCATCAGACCAGCAGAGGTTGATTTTTGCTGGTAAGCAGTTGGAGGATGGAAGGACTTTGGCCGACTACAATATCCAGAAGCACCTTGTCCGCCGTCTCCGTGGTGGTTTTTAGATTTCCTGTTGTTGATGGTGGTCCTCTTGTGTTGTCCGGCTGTGTCTGTTGCCCACTGTGGTTGTGATGTGCTCTACTTGCATGATGGTCTCAAATGATCATCTGCATTGTGTTTTTTCTTTCTGTTCCATTGTGTTTGTCAGTTGAAAAGTTTGGTCTTTATCAATGTCTAGTTTCTGTTTTCTTTTCGCGGTTAATGAATTTTTTTTCTGTCCAATATACTATTTGTGCAGTTATTATACCACTTATGCAGTTAAGATATACGTAGCCTTCGAGCCACCTTAGATTTGATGATTCAAATGGTTGATATTTTACCTCGATATCCAAATGAAAATTCTAGTTAGAAGAGAAGAGCTTTTGTTCGATTATCCGTTTGTTTCATGGAGGGCAACTCATTTTGAAAAAAAAAGAGACCATGAAATAGATACTCAGATCCTCATTATCATAGAAACAACAGGCTCTTCGGACATTAGTACCAAGATAATAACAAGAGAAACATATTTAACTTTACTGCAACAATGACAATCACATGTTGTTTTAGTAATCAGCATGTTAGATGATCTGGATTTGGATGGAGTTGATGAATCAAAATATCTGAATCTGGACCAAGAGTTTGAGCACGAACCGAATGGAAGAACCCTGATCAACAGTAATCCCAGAATGTGACAACCAAGAATGGAGCCGCAAATATCACTTAGTCGAGGTGCATCCCTTGAGCCTTCCGCATCTCTTTTCATTCGAATAGAGATGTTGACATAATTCATCTGAATTTCAATCTTCCATTTTCAAAATTCTACCTAGTAAAATGTCTAACAGCGGATCTTACTGGTTTAACTGTTTGTGATGTCTACTATCAGGGAGCTTCTGGATTGTTCTTCTCTCCTATCCTTTTACATCAAGTTTCAAAAACCCACCAAATGCAGGTGTGGTAGTGTCTTTTACATGGCTGTGAAAAGTGACTCTGAAGTTCAAAATGATGGTTCATTCTAATGTCTTTTCCTTCAAGCAGCTTTCTCTTGTCTGATTTTGCTGTTGCATCTGCACGTTTGAATGCTCATTTACTCATAGTAGTTGCATTTTTTGTTGCATAACACATCATTGGTCATCGTGTTGGCTTTGGTTGAGCCATTATGCTTATTCAAATCAGGAAGTCTCCGTCTAGAGGGCACTCAACAACTTGCTGTTGCATCTGTACCTTTGAATGCTCATTTACTCATAGTAGTTGCATTTTTGTTGCATAGCACATCATTGGTCATCGTTTTGACGTTGGTTGAGCTGTTATGCTTATTCAATTTAGGAAGTCTCCGTCTAGTGGCACTCAACTTGTTGCTATATGTGCGTGTCAGTGCATTGATGATTAGGGGGTTTATGAAGGTATTAGTCTAGCTAGTTGAGTTTGTTTGCTATTTTTTGCTTATTGTAGTAGAATTTTGTTTCTGTGGACTCAATATTCATCAAATAAGGAAGTATTGAAGTGTGTGACCATCTGATCTAAAAGCTTAAGCTGTTAGATAGAACACACTTTTAAAATTCGATTATATTCTCAACACGCCCCCTCACGTGCTGGCTTGATTTTTTTTCATGGTCCAAGCACGTGGAAATTCTTTTTTGATAATGGTTGGCGGTGAGGTTCGATCCCAGGACCTTTGGCCTGCTTTGATACCATATTGAAGTGTGTGACCATCTGATCTAAAAGCTTAAGCTGTTAGATAGAACACACTTTTAATATTCGATTATATTCTCAACAGGAAGGTAATGAATAGAAGCTTTCTAGGGGCAACATGTTCTGGAGTATTTATGAAAATGTTTTTTGTTCTTTTGAAAATGGCAACATGTTCTGGAGTGTTGTGGCTGTTGGATATCTACTTCGTCCTTACTTTACACATTTTATGCTTTGAGAGTTCTACTATTGCTTGACTGGCTTCGTGTTGCTCGTGGATGTAAGGCTCAGCTCTACAGTTTGGGTGTAGGTATAGGTTAGGTAGTATGGGGTGGGCATCTAACTGGTTTCTGGTTCTGAGTGATCCATTGTTTGCTCGCTGTACATGGTGGACAATTATGATGTGAATTGTCTAATACTATTTGGTTGGATCTTGGGATGTTCTAATTTTAACTGGTTGGCAGTTCATATTTGGTCATTTTGATACACCATTTGTTTTGTAAGTGGGTGATCGACGAGCACAGTGGGCAGTGAAGCAGCTGAGAATGGAAGGATCTCTTGCATGGAACTGGAAGCGGCTGAGAATGACGGACTTTTGTTGGCAATACCATCCAGAAGATAAACTCTGTTTCTTGGCCTCCGTCTCCATGGTGGTCTTTAAACCTGTTACTGATGGTCGCTGTGTTGTGTCAGCCATTTTTATCCGTCTGGTTGTCTGTTACTTTTCATGATGCGCTCTCTCCAATGGGAACCTAGAATGGATTTTCTCGTGGTTCTGTTCATTATGACTCGTGTGATTCTGTGTTGTGGTCCTTGTGGACTGCTAGAGGATGCATATCTTGAATGTCAAATCTCTGTGTTCTTTTGGTGATAGTTGGTGAATTTGTCTTGCTCCCCCCTTTCACTACTGTTGCAGCTGATCTAGATTACCTTTGATGCCACCTAGAAACAGAGATGCATATCTGGTTAGTTCTGTTATTGTCAGAAAGAAGTTGTAAGTCACCCCTGGTCCCCTGGTATATTTATTTGCGTGATTGCTCTTGTTTTGTGTTTTTCTTTTTGGGGTCTTCAATCAGGGAAGCAGAAGACGATATTGACAATGACGCGACAATCGGACTAATGTGGAGAAGAAAAAGCGCTATGTTGCCTCTGTTCTCTTCTTTGGTATCAACTCTGCCGGGCTTCTGGTAATCATGCCTAGTACATTCCTGGCTTGTTACTTGGCAGTCTAGCTTAAGATTTGATTCAGTAACACCGTGGAGCTCCCAGCTTTGCATTTTCAAGTCAGTTATTAGAATCCTTGATCTACTTCCTCTCTAAGGATATTTCACGACCTGGCACTGCGTGAAAGTTTACATGAATTTGTGATCAATCGCGGCAAGGCAGACTTCATGGACTAGAAGTGCAACAAGAGAAGTATAAGAAACTTACTGGTCTTTCAGTGACAAGTACGAGGCAATTTAATAAGCCACTGTTCTCAGGGTCAATGGCAGTTGCATTTTGAACAACCTTGATCTTAATGGGAACTACTAAATCAAAATCTCTGGATCTCGACGAGGAATTTTAGCAGCACGTGGCCGATTATAGTTATCTTAGTATGAAGTTGATGTCGTTCTGTTACCCACGATTGCCTGATGATACTGTTGGATCTTCCTAGAGAAACACACTTCTTTGCACTTATTGATGGAGCTGTTATCGTCTACTGACGTGCATCATACCAGGTGCACCCTGGGCTTAGGATATTTCATGACAATGATGAGACAATTGGAATAACGAAGACAGCAATATGTATCTCTGTTCTCTTCTTTGGTATCAACTCTCCTGGGCTTAGGATATTTCATGACCTCGGCAGCACGTGAAGTCTACATGAATTTATGATCAATTTGTTAGAAGGCAGACTACTAACTAAAAGGGCAACAAGAGAAGCATAACAAACTCAATGGTCTTCTAGTGACAAGTACAAGGTAGTCTAATAATGAACAGCTCATGCAATTTTCTTTTGGTTAAGAGTCGAGGTGGCATTCAGACAACTTTTGGACTGGGAATCACCAAGTCAAAAATTCTGAATATTGACGAGGAATTTGAGCAGAGCGAGGCTGAGGTAGTTATCCCAGTATGAAAATGATGGAGAGTCAGGTTCACGTAGTTTATGAACGCCAGTATTCTATCGGCAATAACTTGAAGCTATATAGTATCTTGACAGGCATATATTTTTCTCTATGCTAAAACCGCAATTTTTAGTTGCATTTTGCAGAAGACATTGTCTAGATTGTTTTCACCTGTAGTGGCTATTCACACAAGGAAATGGGTCAATGGCCGTCCCTAGAACTTACTCGACCTGTCTCTGCATGGCTGCGTTCCCCCCCCCCCCCCCTTATCCAGGAGAGCAGAAGACTATATTGACAATGATGAGCCAACTGGAATAATGAGGACAGCACTATGTACGTCTATTTTCTTCTTTGGTATTAACTCTACTGGGCTTCTGGTAATCGTGCTTAGTACATTCATTGCTTTGTTATTGATCTAATAATGTCGTGGAGCTCCCTGACAGAATATACCGTGATATACACGGCATATGAAACAGTGTATATCACGGTAATACACAAGTATTCGAAACAGTTTTAGCCGTGATGTACAGCTGTGTATATGACGGTTTATGGAGCATACTTTGGTAACTTTAGTTTGTATTAAATTAGCATTGTACACTTACCATAATCGTAGAATTATTGTACAAATAGAATAAGGTTTTAGATGTATAATAGGAATAGGATTTTCCATATTATGGAAATTGTAAATTGTAAATTGTATATATACTAAGAGTGGCCGATTGGGTGGTCTGCTAAAGTGCAGCGGGGTCGAGGTCAGGGACTGGCGGGACTTGCTCAGTCCTCGTCCGATCCCGATCCGATGTTATCAGTCGGTCGGAGGCGGGAGGAGGCGGGCTCGGGCTCGGGGCGGGGTATGGCGGGTTTTCCTTTTTTTTTAAAAAAAAAAATAACATATGTATAAAAAAAACTCAATAAACAAAACAAGATAGTGTAATAAAAACATCCCAAGGCTGTTTTTGTGCCTCTTATATTATTTAATAGACATGTGATTTTTTTGTAATACAAATACAATTATCTAAAATCTAAATTGCAACTTTGTGGTGTTGTCCAAAAGTTGCAAATTACATAATAAAATTGTAATTAAAAAAATTACATTCTCAAAAAAACTTGTTCTAATTGCTTGATGATTTCATGTGGTTCTTCGGTTGGAATTGGTATTTGTTGGTCAAATTGATCCACGTCGCTTCCCTTTACCGGTTAAGATTTCGTTGTAGTTTTCATCATCTTAACCGTTGATCTTGAGTTGACCGCACCTTCTCGCCTTTCGTATTCAATCTCTGAATAATCGCAATTTCCAAGTCTCCGGCTAATGAGTGTGCGTGGTCTCTATTTGATATGTGCTGAGGAAAAAGCAGCTTTGGCCTTGATTGACGGCAGCATTGAATGTTCAAAACATCTCGAGCCATCAATGAAAGTGTCGGAAGGTCTTCTCATTCCCCTCCGGTATTTCAGCAAGTCTTCATGTCCCATCTTCATTGATAACTTCTTGATCTGATCTGAAATACCGCAAAACAAAAATATCCAACTCGCTAATTTGGTTAGTAGTAGAATGCGGTATCGCATTCTATTTACGAGGCTTTCAATACTAGCGCGAAACAACATGTCTTTGTGAGGTTGTGTTGAAGATGAAAGAAGATGGTATGGAAGGCCAGACAAGTTACTAGCATTTTCTTGTTGATAAAATCTATATATATTTTTGCATTTGTGTTCTACGCTAGACAACACTTCTTCTTTAGTTTGTTCAATAGGTGGTGGGTGATTTAGATTTTTAGGACTTGGGGGTGGTAGTACTTCTATACAATCGTAAATAGTTTCAATTAGTGATTTAGTACCGTCTATTTTAATAGTGGAATTTAATACAAAACCAATAATATAAATAGAGGGAATAGGAATAAAATATTTTTTTTTATTTTGAGAAACATTTTTTAATAGCTGCCTTATAAGCTGGTTTTCCATATATTCACTAAGTAATAAAAATATTAGAGTTATATAAAATAACATAGTTGAAATAGTAGGATAATATATACCGGAAAATTCTTTTGTTGCTTGAAAAAATTTCTCTAAAAATACAATAAGTTCGGAAATTTTTTCCCAATCACTATCTAAAATCATATCAGCTGGCTTTTTATGCTCGTATAAAGAATTCCACCTAGTGGATACTTCTTGTGGAATTTTTCTATAAGGTAGTCCACAATCGTGACAAATTTTTTTATATTCTTTTCTACGTTGTACTTTATTACTTTTAAAAATAAAGTTTATAGCAAATTGTATTTTACTAAAAATGTCTTCAAAAAGTGATAGACCATCCTTTACAATTAAGTTATATATATGACACGCGCATTTTATATGAAAATGGTGCGAAAAGATGGAGTTAAACTATTTTTAAAATTGTAATTGCGTAATTGTTATTAGAAGCGTTATCTAATGTAATAGTCATAATTTTATCGGTAATTCCGTAATAATCGCACACTTGATAAATATTTTCTGCAATAAAAGTACGGTGTATTGCCTATCATCTATATATCTATACGCTAAAATACATTTTTGCATAGACCATTTATAATCTATCCAATGACAAGTTCTGATTAAATAATCATGGCCGTTAGTACTACGACCTATATCATACATGATAGATACTTTGTCATTAAAATGATATAATGAAACGTAAATATTGTTGATATTCATGCGCAAGAAATTTAAATACATCTCTCTTAACATGATTGATCTAGGAAAACCGTTAAAAGCGAGGATTATATATATATCTAATGTAATGAATAAAGCAGGAGAGATGAAGGAAATGAAAAAGGCAAACCCTCCACAATGACTAATTTTGATATTGCTTCCCTATCTACATGTTTATTGTATTTAGAGCCTACAATTCCCACTGTCATAGGTTAATTTGACCATGTACTTGAGTCAAGGGCAGTATCGATGTGAACCTTGTCCCAGATGGAGCGACGTTGCACCGGTTTTGAAGCTTTGGTATTAGGCATACCTAGTTTGGATGAGCACTTACTACGTGTCTAATTAAATCAGGTCCCCATTGTGACCTTTTCGATTTTTAAATTTTAAAACATTTTTACAAATTTTACATATGGCTACTTGATTCTCGTCCCTATCAAAAAATGTCCATGCATCCGATTTTAATGGTCGATTTCTTGGGACCTCAAATCTCATCTTGGGAATAGGAGGTATTTAGGTTGAAGGTGCACTAGTGGGTGTGTTATCATGACATTAGTGGGTATATCATCTAGATCATCGGAAATCTAAATTAAAGTCTTCTTGAGTTCCGTAAAATAGCTCATGGTCTAAATCTAATGGTATTGTAGGAAAATGTTGAGTATCACAAAAAATCATCTGTGTAGGAATAAGATGACTAGAAGAAGTACTTTGCCAGCTTTGCCCCTACTAGAAAAGCACCCTTACCCTTACCCTTAAACATGCCTTTAATCCTTCCATTTTAATTATGATAATAAATAATTAAAGACAATAAAATTAAGTCGCTAAATAAAATAAACAGGACAATAATAATTTAATGAAGGAGCAGATGTACCAAGCGCCGGCGTAACGTCGACGTATGTCGAGAGGTTGAAAATTGAAACTTTGCTCGATGGAAGATCCTCGATTAGTTGCCAACTTCACTCCCCGATTCCCAAATGAATAAATAAAATTGAATAATTAGCAAAACAATGTAGACTTGTAGAGATATATTGAGAAATTAGAGATTGTAGGAAGATTTGTGAGAAAGATGAAGAAAATGAGTTATTTATAGTTGAAAAATTGGGTTAAAGTGTAAATATAATAACTTATGGGTTAAAAATAAATATTAAGGGTGGGGGGTTGGGGAGGGGCCTAAAATGGTGTTGCTGTCAACGGCCATAATCTAAAATAGTCGTTGGTGCAACGACCATTTTAAAGGGAAAAGAGGCGGTCGGGCTCGGGGCGGGGTCGGCGGGAGTCGGTCGTCGACCCAGCGACCCTAATATATAATCATTCATTAATGAAAATAATCAAGAGATTATTTCTTTCATGGTATCAGAAGTCTAGGACTAAATTACTTCCGCTCCTCTCTTAACTCTGCTCTCGGTTCCGACGAACCCTTCTCGGCCGAGCCTGCCTCGGAATCCGTGCCCTTCTCAGATTTCGTGCCAATTTTACCTCATCTCTTCCCAAATTTTCTTTCCAATCCCTTATGTCGACGTCAAAGAACCAGTTTCATCATGCCCTTACTGTTTCTAACATCAATAACAACATCCCTATTGTTCTTGAGATGGAAAACGTCCAATATGCGACGTGGGCGGAGTTGTTTAAAATTCACGCTATCTCGCATCAAGTCCTCCATCACATAATTCCTCCCGCTATCCCTCCTCATGCGGAGGATCCTCAGTTATGGATCACTCTTGATGCTACCGTTCTTCAGTGGATTTACTCCACTATTTCTACCGACCTTCTACAGACGATCATTGAACTGGACACTACGGCTATGACTACCTGGAATAGATTGCGTGACATATTCTAGGACAACCAACATTCCCGCGTTGTCACCCTTGAGCAGGAATTTTCCCAAGTCAGGACAATTTCCCGAATGTTTCGGTGTATTATAAGCGGTTCAAGTAATTGGCGGACCAACTCCGTAACGTTGGAGCGCCCGTTAGCAATCGTCTTGTTTTACAAATGGTTGCAGGCCTATCTGAGGCCTATAATGGCGTGAGACTCTCCTCCGTCAAATTAATCCACTTCCACCTTTTTATCAAGCCCGCTCGATGCTCACATTAGAAAAAGCTGGTTTGTCCAAAAAGGCGGCTAACGGCGCTAGTCCCGTGGTCATGATGACTTATTCCGCTAATTCTCAAGGTTTTGTTGATAATTCGGGCCAAAACCGTGTTCACGGGGGAGGCAAGAAAAATCGGAAAAAATAATGTTATAGTTTTTTGTTTCTCTTGTCCTCATACGTCCTTACAGAATGGGAAAGCCGAACGAAAAATTCATACCATTAATAATATTGTCCAAACTTTATTGGTCCATGCTTCCGTACCCCCTTCCTTTTGGCATCATGCTCTACAAATGGCTACTTATCTTCTTAACATACTTCCTACCAAAGGTTTTGTATATTCATCCCCTCTTCAAATCCTATATAATAAGACTCATTCGTATTCACATCTTAGGGTCTTTGTGTGCTTATGTTATCACTATTTTCGTCTACTACAATTAACAAACTTCAGGCTCGTTCTAACTCTTGCGTGTTTTTTGGGTTATCCGTCTAATCATCGTGGTTACAAATGTTTTGATTTATCGTCTAATAAAATCATCCTTAATCGCCATATTATTTTTTATGAAACTCAATTTCCGTTTACTAAAGTGAGTAGTCCCGTGCCTAGTTAGTATAATTTTTTGGATGACGACGTCTCCCCGTATATTATCCACCATTTATCGGACTTGTCCCGCACCTGAAATCCGCCAGCGGGCCCACTGCCCGCTGGACCTACAGTACCGTCGCCTCTGCCCAGTCATCCAGTCACGGGTCCAGCAACTGGGCCGCATATCCAGCCCAGTTCTGCCCCTGCTTCTGTTTCAGGCCCCGGTACCGATTCCAGTGTTGGGCCAGCAGGCCCACTGCCTGCTGGCCAGTCCGTCACCCCTCCGATTTTGTCCCAAAATCCACCCAATTCTCCCCCGAGTCATGTTTTTCCTTTGCTTGTTTCTGTTAATTAGCGTTGTGTGCTTGTCTAGTACGTACTTGTTTTTGTGATAAATATCACATTTTTCTCCAAGAATTGGTGAAATTTTGGGAATCTTTAGATTAGAGTTGTTGATTTGTGATGATTAGTATTTCTTTTGTTTTGGTTTGTTTTCCTTTGCTTGTTTCTGTTAATTAGATTTGTGTGCTTGTCTAGTACGTACTTGTTTTTGTGATAAAGATTAGATTTTTCTCCCAAGAATTGATATAATTTTGGGAATCTTTAGGTTAGAGTTGTTGATTTATGATGCTTAGTGGATTTGTTTTGGTTTACTTTTCCCTTGCTTATTTCTGGTTGTAATTTGCTCGTTGTCGATTTCTGGTTGTTGTAGTGATGTGGTGCTTAGTGAATAATTTGGTTTTGGTTGTTTTCTTTTCGCTGGTTATATTTTTCTGCGACAACTGGAACAGTTTTAGGATATTTTGCACCAAAGTTGCGAACTTTTGATGCTTGTGAAAACTTTGTCCTGGATTGTTTATCTATTTCCTAATTGTACATGTATTTCGCCTGAGGGTTGGTACCATTTTTGAAGTTGTTGCACCAAAGTTGTGAACATCTGATGCTTGCTAGATCCTCTTCTTTAGGTTGTTTTCTGTTGCATAATTCTGATTGTATGCTCTCCAAGAATTGGAATCCATCAATTAGGAATTTTATAGTAGAGTTGTCGACTTCTGATGCTTAGCGATCTTTTATTTGGAGCTTGTGTTTCGTTTGCTGAATAATGATTGTGTTTTCTCCTAGGATTTCATATCACGTTGGATGTCTGTAAGCTATCTTTTTAATGCTAACTATAGTAAATCATTTGTTTTGCGTTGCTTTTATTTAGCTTATTGTGGTTCTTTGGGAAACAAAGACGTGTGTAAGAAACTAAGACCTACTTTTCTAACCCTGGTAGTGATGAAGGGTTAATTTTTCTGATGAATAAGTTTATGTTATTTGCTTCTCTAGGTTTAGCTTCTTCTTTCTGTTTTTGGTTGGATGGGCTTTTACCAGTTGATTTTGTGGTTGCTTGCTTTTTATACTCAAACATGAACATATGCAGGACCCATTTCTTTCTATTATAAGACATGCAAGATGATAAGAGAATCTGTCTCGTCTTTATGTATTATTTTGGTGATAAATATCGAATTTTTCTGCAGGACTTTGGTAGTATGTCGGTAACTTTGCTATAGAAATTGTTAGTATCTGACGGTTATTACTTTTTGAGACGTGGAATTTGATTTGTTGCTTATTATTCTTGTTGTAATAGCTGCTGAATGCTTTTTCATCTGTGTAGGTCTGAGCATCCAAGTTTCGAGATTTGTGTGGTCCTATTGTCTTCTACTCACAGACAAATTTCATGTCTGATCTCGACGTCCAAATTCCTACCGCTTTTGGTATGAGCCTCCTTAATTCACATTCTCTTTTTGTACAATTTCGTGTATTTCCTGTGTTTTATCAGATTAGTAAAAGTGTCAGTTGAATATTAAAAAGTCCATTTTCATGATTTTTTAGATTTATCGTTTAGATGCAAAGAAATGAAAAGGGGTTGAGAAAGAAAGATGCGAGTTCTGAGGAATGAATTATATTCTTCTTATCTTCTATACCTGACCAGTCTTGGTGCTTTGATATCCTATGTAGATTCCTTTGCCGAGGCAAGTGCTGATAACTCTGGTGCTGGGTCAAAAGATTACGCGCACATCCGTATACAACAAAGGAATGGTAGGAAAAGCCTGACAACTGTGCAGGGGTTGAAGAAAGAATTCAGCTATAACAAGATACTTAATGATCTCAAAAAAGAGTTCTGCTGCAATGGTACTGTTGTTCAGGATCCTGAAATAGGCCAGGTCTGTATCTTTGCATTCTAGTGTCTGTCTCTGTTATTGCAAGTTCTGATGACTAATCTATGTATTTTTTCGTTCGTGAAGGTTATTCAACTTCAGGGTGATCAGCAGAAGAACGTTTGTACGTTTCTTGTCCAGGTGAGTGTGTTGCAGATTGAGCATGTCTTTTTTTTCATTCAATATTAAGTTATCTTGCCATGATAAATCGATGCTTAGGAAAAGATCTTAAGTCATGCATTAACTGTCATTTGTGAAGTTCACTTTTTTGCATTAACTTTTTCTGCATTCCACTGAATCGTGTCTTTTAAACTGAAGTGGGATAGTAGCTCACTAAGCTCTGCTCATTAACACAAAAAAAACTCCTTTTTGTCGGCCTCTTAACTATTTGGTTCAGTGTTCCTTTGGTATTGTGTCTTTATGTACTGTTACTCTATTATACTTTATAAAGCAATACGGGAAGTAAATAACTATTACAAGTATTCAAAAGGATAAACAAATATTCAATATTCAGTAATTGAATTTTGTTGAACAAATAGGCCAATCTTCAAAACTGACGCAAATTTGTTGTGTCTTGAATCTTGATAACCTGAAATCAAGAAACAACTAAATCTGGATGGTTACAACGTTGTGTGTTGAGTCGAGTGATTGCCCTCTGTCCTTAAGACAAGATTGCCCCGTATATATGCTTTTACGTTAGCGGGCAATAGTCTCCCAAGATAAAACAACACTTTAATCTCAACGCTACAAAGCTAATAGGTTGAGCCTGATGAAGAAAACAAATATGAATCGACTTGCTGAAGATATGGAAAAGGAAGGAAGAGTTTCTATTTACTCTTCTCTTTTGTCTCTGTTGTGTATATCTTGTGTATATGTGAGGGTTTGGTCACTGTTTTTCAGTCACGAATTGCACTGATTTTCGCCACTGTTTTGATCACTGTTTAGTGATGTGTTTTTCTGTGCTATATTGCTGTCACACATTGAGCCAAAGGAGGCACCAATATATAGCATGGAGAAGGGCTGTCCAACTGCCCAAACATGGGTTGTTAATGACCATTAGGAGGACTGTAAATGACATGTTTAATGCCATTAGTGAGGCTGATTTAAGGTCTTGAAGGAGGTTGATGATGGTCATTGAAGGAGGGCTGTTAATGGAGTAGTTAACAGCCAAGTAATGGCTGGTTAATGCTCCAAAAACAGTCCAAATAGTAGGCAGAATTTCGTTAGTCCCAAAATCAACTTTCCAGAAACTCTAGGGACCAAACTGTAAATATTAAGCAATTTGGAGTCCAAAAAGATAATATCAGAAAGTCTCCACAGCCCACAGCCCACGACCCGCGACCGGACGGGACGGGACGGGCGGGCGTGTGGGCTTAGCCTTGAACCCAAGCACATCTAGGTCCTCCCTCCTTTAAACACATGGGATACCCCTTGGGGTCCCAAACCCTTTACCACATTAGAGACTTATATAGAGAGCAATTCTTCCTATTCGCACCGATGTTGTAGATTTGTCCCACACCATATTTACATGCCTCAAACACCTTACTTCGTGGACCAATATCTCTTTCATTTCTCAACGAAATTTGACGATTTTTGGCCCTACGGTCATCTACTCACTTCGTAGATCATGCATGTACGAAGAGACAAAGTCTCCAACATGCAGAACACTAGTGTTTAATTCATCAAAGATGGGTGGACGCATCTCCCCACCAAAGGCAAATTTCCAACACTTTATGTACTGTTACTTGTTGGAGATTTATTGATTGATCAACAGCTGTACTAATTCTGTAGCTCGACTGAATTGGCATCTTGTTGAGCGTCCTCTGCTCGGTTGTTATAGTTTGTATCTGTTATATACATCATTGCTAATTTCCTTCATTTTGGATTTGTGGAAGCAGGCTGGAATCGTGAAGAGAGAGCACATCAAAATTCATGGTTTCTGATTGCTCTCATCAACTTCAGTTGCATAGTTATCATACTTGTTCTGTCAGTGCCAGAGATACTATCCAAACTCAGTTCTACTGAACTTGCTCGTGTTTAATTTCTGCTGGTTTGATATTAACATTATATTTGCTTCTCTTTGTTCGGTATGTTGAATACGAGTCGTATTATATTTTTAAGCACTTCACGAATCGATGATGATATAATTGAGTGCTCAGTGATCCTTATCATTTTGGGTTGTTGCTGAGCGTTTTAGTGCCGATTAGAATTTGTGCATATGCATTGGTTCTTGTTCTTGTGGTTCAATACCAACCTATTTGTAATCCAAGTTCATATAAGGAGTCCATGTTCCCATTCCATTACCGTTGTGGGACTCTTAACACTCCATTGTATTAGACAACACAACACGTGAAAACCGTAACTACTTTATTATTGTAAAAGTAATTACACCAATACTTGAATACTATAATTTGACCACAATATACACCAAGTTCTTACTTGCTCTCACTTCTTGAGAACTTCTTACTCACTTAACTCAAATAGACCACCTGGTGATGGAAGAATCTAGTTAGGATACTTTAATGATTATTCTATTCTGAAAGATAGAATAATTTTCCTTAGGGATTCCTTTCATTATTCACAATATATATAGTTGTACAATGTTGATTCCTAATATGGTACGAATCCTAACTTACCTTACAAAGGTTGATTCCTAATACAATTAGAATCCTAAGTCACCTTAAATATACATCTATCATAATTACAAAATATACGAAGAATATACGGAGAATATTCGCTAATACTCCCCCTCGGACGGAGCGGGAGGAGGCCGAACGCTAAGGCTGGATCGGAAGTCGGTGAAGAGCTGTCGCGGTAGTCCCTTTGTGAAGATGTCTGCATACTGATACGAGGAAGGCACATGTAATATTTTGACCTGACCACGGGCAACCTTCTCTCGCACAAAGTGGATATCCATCTCAATATGATTAGTCCGCTGATGTTGGACCGGATTATGAGACATATAGATGACAGATATGTTGTCACAATAGACTATAGACGCCTTGCAGAGTGGACACTGGAGTTCCAAAATAAGATTTTGGAGCCAACAGATCTCAACAACTATGTTAGCAACACCGCGATATTCTGCTTCAACACTCGAACTGGAAAGTGTGGCCTGCCGCTTGGCGGACCATGAGATAAGATTATCCCCAAGAAATACACAGTACCCTGAGGTGGATCGACGTGTGTCGGGGCATCCAGCCCAATCTGCATCCGTGTAGGCAAGTAGCTTGGTTGGGGCAGAGGGGTATAGATGTAATCCGAAGTCTAGTATGCCCTTAACGTATCTGATAATAAGTTTGAGGGCGGCAAAATGGGACACTCAGGGGTCATGCATGAACAAACACACTTGCTGAACGGCATATGCAATATCAGGCCTAGTGAATGTAAGATACTGAAGAGCACCTGCTAGACTCCGATATAGAGTGGGATCAGAAACTGGCGCACCGTCATTGACACTAAGCTTGGATTTTGAGTCCACCGGAGTTGGCATAATTTTACAATTTGTCATCTTGGCCCTGTACACTATCTCTTCTGCATACTTACGCTGACACAGGAACATAGTGGCTGCAGATCTGGTCACCGATATACCAAAAAAATAACTCAGCTTGTCCAAGTCAGTCATAGCAAATTCAGTTTTGAGTAGAGCAATGATTTAATTCTTCAAACCGTCAGACGATGCAGTAAAAACAATGTCATCGACATATAATAGCAAATATGCAGTGCTGCTACCTCGGTGAAAAGTGAAGAGAGAGGTATCACACATGCTACATACAAAACCAATCTACAGAAGATACATGGCGAACCGATCATACCAAGCGCAGGGTGCCTGTTTCAATCCATACAATGACTTTCTGAGATGACACACAAACTGCGAAGCTGCCGGATGAACAAAGCCAGGAGGCTGATGCATGTACACAGTCACTTTCAAATCCCCATGAAGAAATGCATTCTTGACATCAAGCTGATGAATCGGCCAATACATGCCCATAGCAATACTGAGAATTGTTCAAATAGTGGCCGATTTAACAACCGGACTGAATGTCTCACCATAATTAATACCCTTCTGTTGATTAGTGCCATTGGCAACCAGTCTTGCCTTATACCTCTCTAAGTCACCATTGTCTCTGAACTTGTGATGAAATAGCCACATACACCGGATAACATTCACACCGTCTGGTCTAGGTATCAAATCCCAAGTGTTCTGCTTGGTTAAAACGTTAAACTCCTCGCACATGGCCGCATTCCAATTAGGGTCCAGTTTTGCTAGTTTTGGATATTTTGGAATGAGTGATAATGTTTGTGTAGAGAGGTTAAAGTGAACCTTGGGTTTGAAGATTCCGTGTTGTGCACGAGTCTCCATGCGGTGAGAGGGCAGCAGTGGGGGTCGAAACTGGGGGGTTGCAGGGTTGCTGTGCCGGGATTGGGAGGCAGCAGTGCTGCCGGATTTGGAGACTGCATGGTCACTATTTCAGGGCTGATAGGCAGCAGTGCTGCAGGACTGGGTGGCTACAGGTTTCCGACTGTTGGAAGCAGGGATGATGTGGTTGCAGGAGACACGGCAGGAGGAAGTGATGGTGTTGGTGAGGTTCTGGACAATGGCGGGGAGAGGACATAGTGGTCTGTCGGAACAGTGGGCTACTGTTGGTATAGATTTTGGATGACCGGGGACAGACTCGGTTCATCGAGAAAGAAGTAATCGGTGGTCTGAAATTTTTGGAGATTGGAAAAAGGAAAGGTTGTCTCGTCAAAGGTGACGTGACGGGAGACGATGATTTTGCGAGTAGCAATGTCATAGCACAAGTAGCCCCGATGATTAGAAGATAGACCAAGGAAGACATATGGCAGAGTGCAAGGGGCAAGTTTGTGAGGTGCAGTGGAGGCCATGTTGGGGTAGCATAAGCATCCAAAAATACGTAGGTGATCATATGATGGTAGCCTACGGTATAAGATTTCGGTAGGAGTCTTGTTTTGGAGTGTGGTAGTTGGTAAAATATTAAGGGAATTTACCATTTTGACAGCATAGACCCAGAAGGGCGGTGGTAGACAGGCATGAAACAGAAGTGTGCGAACCATGTTATTGATGGTACGTATAATTCGTTCAGCCTTTCCGTTTTGGGAAGAAGTATAGGGACAAGAAAAACTGAAAACCATGCCTTGTTTAGAACAGAAATTGTGAAATGCTGAGTTATTAAATTCACGTCCATTATCACATTGGAATGATTTGATAGATTTTTCAAATTGTGTTTTAATGAATTTTTGAAACTCGAGGAATTTTGCAAAAACTTCAGATTTGAATTTCAGTGGGTAAATCCAGACAAAGTGTGAAAATCATCCAAGAATAGTAGATAGAATTTATGACCCAAAGAGCTAACAATCGGAGATGTCCACCAATCAGCATGAACAATATCAAAGGGAAAAAAGTAACATTGTTTGATGACATAAATGGAAGACGAGTATGTTTGCCTAGTGGACAAGAAAAACAGTGTTGGGCAATTTTTTCATTATTACATTGAATACTCTTAGAAGTCCTAAGAAAAGTAAAAACTGGGTCTCCAGGGTGTCCGAGTCTGTTGTGCCAAGTTGAGGGAGAGATCGCCGCAAGGGATAGAGGTGTTTTCGGTCTGACAGCGGAAGATTGAGTGAATGGGTAGAGATCTCCCACACTATTGCAGCGTGTAAGAATTTTCCCCGTATTGAGTTCCTTCACAGAAAAACCAAAAGGGTCAAATTCGACAGACACAGAATTATTGCTAGTGAATTTTCTAACGGAGATTAAGTTTTTAATGATGTTAGGTGTGTATAGGACGTGGTTTAGGGAGAAAGGTGGGGTGTGGATGTTTGGTGTGTGTGTTGCCGTAACCTTCAATTGGAATGCGATGACCATTGCCGACAGTAATAAATTGAGGACACTTTAACCGATGTAGTTGAGCTAGGTTACCTAACGACTGTGTGAGGTGAGATGTGGCTCCGGTGTCCATGTACCAATTATCGTCGGGCTGTTGAAGGTTCACAGTGGTGTAGGCCTGGCCCAACCGGGCCGGCCAGTCTTGCCGCTGGCGCAGCTTGTTATTCGCCGGATCGCAACCAGTGGGCTCGCCGCCGCCTTGGTTGGCTGGTGGCCGGGCAGGCCCAAGAGGCCGGGCCGACCACGGTTGGAATCGGGCCCGCATTCGCACGGCATGCGGCGAGGCCCGATTCTGGCTGGTTGGGCCAGCCGCTGCTGGTTGTACGCCATCGCTGGTTCCAGTTCTGCTGTCCATTGTTTTGGCCTGGCTGATGTCCAGCGCACTAGTTGCGTTGGCCCATTCCGCGGCCCTTGCCTTTGTTGTTGCGACCTCTGACGCCACGACCTCCTCCACTGGACTTGCTGCTGCTGCTGGTTGCTGTTGGCCACAGGTGTTGCCATCCCGTCAACGGCTAACGCCTTTTGATTATGTTCCTCTTGTTTAGTACGTCAAGTTTCTTTCAACAATAGTTGTGAACGTGCCTTGTTGAAACTTGGGAGAGGGTCGGCTTGTTGAATCATTGTTGCGAGTGTGTCATATTCACCTTTCGGTAAACCCGCAACAAGTTGAAGCACCATCTTGATTTATGAAACAGAAGTCCCGACGTTGGATAGTTGATCGGTTATGAGTTTCAGTTGCTTACAATATTCGGACATGTTGTTAAAATTCTCGAGGCGGGTATTGTTGAATTGCTCTTCTAAATATACGGCTCGAGTATTTTTATTGACCTGAAAGATTTCTTCTAGCCGGACCCAAAGTTCACGTGTCGTAACACCTGTTTTCATGATAGTGCACAACATGTCTTTGGAGATGGTGTCGTAGATCCATTGTTTGACGATGGCGTCAAGACGACGCCAGATTGAGTTTGTAACATCGGTGGGACGAGAAACAGATTCGTCAATATGATCGAGCACATTGTATGCACATGCATGAATGTAGAATAGTTTCATCCACATGGAATATTGATAGTCTTCTTGGTCAAGAATTATAGGGATAAAATTCTTGATGTTGTTAACGGCGAATGTCGGATGAAAAGAAGATACTGAACGTTGAGAGGGGTTGTCAAAGGTGCCAGTGGATGAACCGGAATTTGTGGGGGAAGATATGATTGCCGCCGGCTGAGGGAAGGGAATTTTCTGGTTTCTGGCCGAGAAAGAGAGGGGGAAACCATAATTTTTTTTTGTGTTTGGCCGAGAATGAGGAGGAGAAGGGAGAAGGTTTTAGGCTCTTGATATCATGAAAGATAGAATAATTCTCCTTAGGGATTCCTTTCATTATTCACAATATATATAATTGTACAATGTTGATTCCTAATATGGTACGAATCCTAACTTACCTTTCAAAGGTTGATTCCTAATACAATTATAATCCTAAGTTACCTTAAATATACATCTATCATAATTACAAAATATACAGAGAATATTCAGAGAATATTCGCTATATTCTAGAATATTCCTCACTACCTTTTTCTAGAATCACTCTTCTATTTATTTCTAGAGTTATTCTTTCTAGACTCCGCTCTAGAACTTTCATCCTAAATTTCTTCTTTCAACTCTCTAGAACTACTTGAACATTCTAGATTGATTATCCATTGTCTTGGATATTAAGTTGATGATGACTTTTAACATCCTGCACGCCCAGATCCTGTTAATTGGAACGTGGATGACATAATTTGGAGACCTAACATTGATGAACATAAAATTGGAATGAGTTTGACTCTGATACCATGTAAAGAATGAATCTTGGGTCTAACTCAATCCCAAAAACTAGCTTGTTGCGTGAGGATTGTCCAAGTCCATTTAAGGAGTCCATTTTTTCATTCCATTACCGATGTGGGACTCTTAACACTATCGTTTGGGGTGATCTCTCTTGATTGTTAGGTTCTTTAGAGGGGTAGAGGTCCTTCAATCTTTGGTCTAGTGGCAATATATATATATATATATAGCACGTGTTGCCCGGATTAGGTGCAAGCCTATTATTTAAGTGGAAAAAGATGGAGCGGAGGCCTACCACCGATTATCAAAAACATTATCTATAATCTTTAGATAGCATAAAGAGCTTACCAGAAAACAACTAACCTGAGTCTTAGCTGCCTGGAAAGACTAGTAGGACAAATATGAGATTATTTCTTCTATTCTTCACAGATTGAGAGACAACCGTAATGTAAGATCTATTATCTTGTTGATTTTCCCTTTTTCGTTGCCTTAAGCTCTCGCCATCTTGTTGATTTTCCCCTTTCGTTGCCTTAAGCGTACGCCTTTATGATTTTCCCTTTTCGTTGCGTTAAGCTCTCGCCTTTAGGATGGATACGCAAGAAATTTACTATGAAGATTGATTGGACGCCCAATGAGGATGCATGCAGGTTCTAGACTATCAATATTGTTATGCTGATATAATTACAGATAAGATTATGTTATGCTAAATTATCGAGTCTCGTGTGTCTGTTGCTGCGTATAGATGTTCCTCCATCCCATTTTATGTCATAGGAGTATGCAATATGAAAAGGATGCTCCTCTATGCCAAACACATCCTAAAAGTTTCAAAAAAACATTAGTACGCTTTGATCCTTGATTTAAAGTACGAATCAGAAAATCGTGCTCCTGCCATTCTGGGACGTCTCATTAGTTGCGCTTGCCATTTTGGTCACCTTTGGGGGTCGCATCAGTATCTTAAACCATTTGCGTTCCCTTAAGAATTATATATTATAAGGGGCGGTTAATGTTATAGTCTCTCTTTATTAAATATTTATTTTATTTATGTCTCATATTGACAAAGGGTAAAATGAAAAAAAATTAATTAATTATATTTTGAATTTTTAAAACGACAAATAATTTGAAATAATTATTTTTATTAACCACAATAAATAATTTGAGACGGAGAGAGTAACTATTATTGAGGCAAACCATTGGTTTATTATTCATGAGGATTTTTTTACCCTGGATGCTCCATTATATGCCCTCTTTACCAGACAAACGATCTGAGATCCTTAGGCATATCCCATGACACAGTAAAATATTGCTTTCTTCTTTCTTTCTTTTTTCTGCTTTTTTCCTTTGTATGTTAAACTTTTTTCCCTTTCCATCCCTCTCTACATCGTCGAGAGGGACTGATTAGATGGGAAATATCTTCTAAAGATTCTCCCCAAAAATAATTTCGACCACCAATCTCTTGATGTTTTATTTTAGAATGTATAAAATGTTCAGTTTTTGCTAGAAATTCAACTAATACAACAAAAAATAATGATGTTCTTAGTGCTAAAAATAATAATGTTACGCACTAACTTTCACGAGATATGAAGAGGAAATGATAGTGAAGTTAATGGTTGCGTCAGGATAAAAAAGTAGACACCCAACATTGTTGTATAGTCAAGTACCCACATTAAAATACTTTTTTTTATATATACTGAAGGGGCAGCTATGACCGGGGTGGATTTAGAGGTTTATATAACGGTTCACAGAAGTTCAGTATTTTTTTGTGCAAATTATGTGTATATCAAGAAAATTATATTTATAAATATTTGACCGTTAATTTAGTTATAGTTATAGTATTAACATTAAGTTTTTGTAGAAATTACATAAAATTTTAATTTTAAAATCGCTTCTGGCTATGACCAAAAACAGATATTTGCCCCAATAAAATCTTGTTGATGTGGTGGAGACATTTCATTCCCAAAATAGCAAAGGTCATTTTCACTCGGTAATAACTAAGGCTGGCCAGTGGGCCGGGACGACCCGACCCCGGCCCGACCCCGGCCCGACCCCGGCCCGGTCCCGCCCCGACCCCGCTCTAAAAAAAAAAAAAAATTTAACGGGGGCGGGACTCGAACTCGGAGCGGGGCGATGTCTCGTCCGCCCATGGACCCGAGCTTGTGCCCAGCGAGACTGAGCCCGAGCCCGACCCGCCCCGAGCCCGACTCCACCCAGGCCAGGCCCTTAACCCCTTTTGCAAAAATAGCCGTTGCACCAGCGGCCATTTTAGATTATGGTATCTAATGACCAGCCATTTAGGCCCCCCTCCTGACCCCTACCCCTTAATATTTATTTTTAACCCATAAGTTATTATATTTACACTTTAACCCAATTTTTCAACTATAAATAACTCATTTCTCTTCATCTTTCTCACAAATCTTCCTACAATCTCTCTAATTTCTCAATATATCTCTCTACATTGTTTGTTAAATATTCAATTTTATTAATTCTTTTGGGAATTGGGTGTGAAGTTGGCAACTAGCTTGAGGATCTTCCATCGAGCAAAGTTTCAATTTTCAACCTCTCGATTACTGCGTCGGCGTTACGGCGTTTGGTACATATCGTTCCTTCATTAAATTATTGTCTGTTTTATTTTATTTAGCGCACTTAATTTTATTGTCTTTAATTATTTATTATCATAATTAAAATGGAAGGATTAAAAGGTATGTTTAAGGGTAAGGGTAAAGGTCTTCTTCTAGTAGAGGCAACGGGCAAGGTACTTCTTTCTAGTCATCTTATTCCTACGGGATGATTTTGTTGATACTCAACATTTTCCTACAATACCATTAGATTTAGGCGAGGAGTTATTTTCTGCGGAACTCAAGAAGACTTTAATTTAGGCGATGATCTAGACGATACACCCACTAATATTGATGACAACCGCCCACTAGTGCACCTTCATTGAAATACCTCCTATTCCCCTAGTATGAGAGCAGGTCCAAAGCGACCATTAAAATCGGATCATGGACATTTTTTGATAGGGGCGTACGAGAATCAAGTAGCCATATGTAAAATTTGTAAAAATGTTTTAAAATTTAAAGCTGGAAAAGGTCACGGTGGGACGGGGTTTAATTAGACACGTAGTAAGTGCTCGTCCATAGGTATGCCCGATACCAGGGGCTTCAAAACCGGTGCATAAGCGCCGCTCCATCGGGACAAGGTTCACATCGTCTTGTCCCGGACCAAATCTGAGGTCAAATTAACCTATGACGGGGAAATTGTAGGCTCTAAATACAACAAACATAGAGATAGGAAGCAATATCAAAATTAGTTGCGCTGTGGAGGTTGCCTTTTCATTTCCTTCATCTCGGTTTTATTCATTACATTAGAGATATATATAATCCTCGCTTTTAACGGTTTTCCTAGGTCCAATCATTAAGAGAGATGTATTTAAATTTGCTTGCATGAATATCAACAATATTTACGTTTTTCATTATATCATTTTAATGGCAAAGTATCTATCACGTCGATATAGGTAAATCGTAGTACTAACTGACCATGATTATTTAGCGTAACTTGTCATTGGATAGATTATAAATGGTCTATAAAAAGCGTATTTTAGCGTATAGATATATAGATGATAGGCACACTGTTACTTTTATTAGAAAATATTTATCAAGTGTGCGATTATTACGGAATTACCAGATAAAATTATGACTATTACATTAGATAACGCTCTAATAACAATTACGCAATTACAATGTTAAAAAATAGTTTAGCTCCATCTTTTCCCGGACCATTTTCATATAAAATGCAGGCAATATATATAACTTAATTGTAAAGGATGGTCTATCACTTTTTGAAGACATTCTTAGTAAAAATACAATTTGCTATAAACTTTATTTTTAAAAGTAATAAGCACTGACGTAGAAAGAATATAAAAATTTGTCATGATTGTGGACTACCTTTTAGAAGAATTCCACAAGAAGTATCCACTAGGTGGAATTCTTTATACGAGCAACTCCTTGTTGCTTATGACTATAAATTACCTATAACTTTATTTTTAACTCTCATAATAAAAGCCGGGTGATATGATTTTAGATAGTGATTGGAAAAAATTTCCCGAACTTATTGTATTTTAGAGAAATTTTTTCAAGCAACAAAAAGAATTTTCCGGTATATATTATCCTACTATTTCAACTATGTTATTTTATATAGCTCTAATATTTTTATTACTTAGTGAATATATGGAAAAACCACTTATAAGGCAGCTATTAAAAAATGTTTGTCAAAATAAAAAATATTTTATTCCTATTCCTTCTATTTATATTATTGGTTCTGTATTAAATCCTACTATTAAAATAGGCGGTACTAAATCACTAATTGAAACTATTTACGATTGTACAGAAGTACTACCACCTCCAAGTCCCAAAAATCTAAATCACCCACCACCTATTGAACAAACTAAAGAAGAAGTGTTGAATAATGAGAACACCCTTGCAAAAATATATATAGATTTTATCAACAAGAAAATGCTAGTAACATTTCGGCTACCATACCATCTTCTTCATCTTCAACACAACCTCACAAAAGACATCTTTGTTGGCTAGTATTGAAAGCCTCGAAATAGAATGTCGATCGATACCTCTACTAACCAAATTAGCGAGTTGGATATTTTTGTTTCGCGGGGTTACATGCAAGTATCAAGAAGTTATCAATGAAGATGGACAAGAAGACTTGCTTTGAAATACTTTGGAGAGGGAATGAGAAGACCTTTCAGACACTTTCATTGATGGCTCGAGATGTTTTGAACATTCAAGCGTCATCAAGCTCGCGTCGAAAAGCGCTTTTTCTGGCGGATATCAAATAGGAGACCACACTTTCGTTGTGGGAGACACTTGGAAATTGCGGTATTATTGAGAGATTGGATCTGGCCGGAGCGGAGAAAGTGCGGTCAACCAGGAGATCAACGAAGAAGATGATGAAAACTATAACTGAAATCTTAACCGAAGGTAGTGGAAGCGACGTGGATCAATTTGACCAACAAATACCATTCAGAAGAACCACATGAAATCATCAAGCAATTAGAACAGATTTTTTTGAAAATGTAATTTTTAATTGCAATTTTATTATGTAATTTGCAACTTTTGGACAACACCATAAAGTTGCAATTTAGATTTTAGACAATTGTATTTGTATTACAAAAAATCATATGTCTATTAAATAATATAAGAGGCACAATAAAGCTTGACCTTGGGATGTTTTTATTACACTATCTTGTTTTATTTATTGAGTTTTTTTATACATATGTTATTTAAAAAAAAAAAAAAGGAAAACCTGACCGCGCCCAGGCCGAGCCCGGCCGAGCCGCCCCGCTTCGCCCGAAATCTGGCGGGATCGGGATGAGACGGATCGAGCGAGTCCCGCCTGCACTTGACCCCGCTAGGGCGCTAGTCGATCCAGGCCGGATCGTCACTTGAAACCAGACCCGCGGACGACGCCACGGACAGACCCGGCCACCCCTAGTAATAACCTCACAAAAAGATGATGAAAGAGGGGCCAACGAAAAAACCATGAAAAGACTAGAAAGGACTCGTCAATGACACCAAAAAATAAGGAAAAGGGGTCAAATTTGCCTTCCAACTATGTATTAAGGATCACATTTGCCCTCCGTTAAAGTTTGGGGCAAATATACCCTCCACGTTAGCAAAGTTGTCAAATATACCCTAAGTTGGACGGAAATCCCATGTGGATGTCACATTGGATCCACGTGGACGCCACGTCGGATCCACGTGGAGGACAATAAACACATGGCATGTGGGACCCACATCACCATCCCACTACTACTCTCTCTGTTCAGCGTCTCCCGCTGCTCCGGCGAGGAGCTCTAGCTCTGGTGAACCGGAGCAACCAACCACCGCCATCGTCGATGAGCCGCCGCCCTTCACCCCACTACCCAAACCACCGTTACCACACCACACCAGATACCGCTATCGACACCATCCCGTCGACCAATCCTCCACCACCATCATTCCAATCCGACCCGATTCCCCCAACCCACTTGTCACCGGCGTCACTTCGTTCCCACCAGCCAATTACCCACCAGTCACCGACACCCTTTCCCCACCCGTCACCAGAACCCAACCAACCCCGACAAGGCGACAACCACCTACCCACCGATCACTGTCACCATATAACCACCCAACTGTCGAACCCCTAACCCCGTCGACCCACTCCACCCAAACGACCCAGATGGGTTATGTAGTTGAAAAGTTAACAACTTTTAGTATATCAGATAGCACAATGCAATCATCAACAATTTAAAATCATGAAAATAGAGTTAACATCATCAACAATTAATGTTCAATCAGCTACAATCATTTTACTAAAGCGAGTTAATTTTGTACATGACAAGGTATATGACATTTCAGAAAAGGGGCTACCACTGCTTCAACCAAATTGATAGCGGCATCCTAAATTCTACACAACGCATCTGGTATTTGTCGGTGGTTGCGAAGCAGCGATGGACGCGGGGAGTTGTGATGTTGTCATTGTTGTGATTCGCCGGAGACAATTGTGACGTGGTGGCCCCGCTCGTGGATTTGGCCAGAGTTTGATGGGGTTCACCGGAGTGTTTGTTGGTCGAAGTAGTGGTACATGTGTGGTTTGGTTGAAGCAGTGGGGTGGCGATGTGGGTCCCACCTGTCATGTGTTTATTGTCCTCCACGTGGATTCGATGTGGAGTCCACGTGGATTCGATGTGGCGTCCACGTGGATTCAATGTGGATTTTCGTCCAACTGAGGGTATATTTGACAACTTTGCTAACGTGGAGGGTATATTTGACTCCAAACTTTAACGGAGGACAAATGTGATCCTTCATACATAGTTGGAGGGCACGTCTGACCTTTTTCCAAAAAATAATGATGAAGCTAATTGTGGACCAAGCAACATCTCCATAAATCAAATCCATGGTATTGTATTAGTAGTCATTTGAACATGCGATTTTATGAGCGTTTGGACATGCAATTTCATTTCATGAGATGAAATTTCAAATCATTCAAAAAGGCATGATTTGGGATTCCAAATCATGATTTCAAAAAATTTTAAAAGTAAAAATTGACCCATAAGTTTATATTTTGTAAAAATAGATTCATAAGTTGGTAAATATTTTACCAATCATGTTTACCAACCATTTATATTAAATATTAAAAGATCTACAAGTTGGTAGTATATTTACAACAAATTTACTCTTACCAACCATGTGGGAGGATTATATTAAAAGAGTAGTTACACAATAACTCATGTTCAATTTTTCATTTTATTGAACTAAAGTTTGATCAATTGATATTTTATTTTTTTAGAAAGTCCTTCTAAGTAGCATATTAATGTTGTTATGAACTATAATGCACTTGACATGTCACTTATGAAACTTGTTTTCTCTACTTCCACTAGAGAAGTCATTTTTAGAAATCTTTTTTTCCCAGAGAAAATGTTTTTCAGAACATCTTGATCAACCAAACATAAAAAATTAGAAAACATTTTTCAAAAATATTTTCCTCCATACCAAACACACCCAGGATGTGTCTTTTTTTTTTCTTCAAAATAAAACAGGAAAAACATTTAGCTTCTAGGACTAGTAATTTTTTATATGTTTATAATTTATGGAATTATATATAATATCTACTCCTAAGAGAAGAAGTCGTTAAAAATCAAGATACTTTCCTCAAAAGAGTCCAACTAAAACAGGCCCTGCACTTTGATACATCAAAAGGCCCAATATTGCGAAACCACTTGCAGAAGAAGTGGGCCAGCCTGACTGTATCATCATTTAAGGCCCTTCAAATCCTATCCCTCTTGAAATAAAAAGAAAAAATCATATCACTCTCCACGTGTCCACTTATTTGGTTTCTCTCCAATATATTATTTCTTTCCATTTATCTGAATGAGTGACGCTTGTTTTATTTAAATTTCAAAGATCCAAATTAAATTCATTCTAAAAGAAATAGATTTTGATAAAAAAAAATACAGTAACTTTGGTAAAAAAAAATTCAATCTCAACACTTTGGTAACTTTGTCTTCTTATGTATTGATGTGGGAAGGGAATCTTTAATTTATAGTTTTTTTCAAACTTTTCCTTCAAAAAATAGAAAAAGAAATAGCCTAATATAAAAGAAAATTATATTTTTGAAGAAAAAAATAAAACTCAAATATGATAAGAAAATTCGGACAAAAATTCTAATACAATTATAGTAGTATCCAAAGAAATAAATAGTAATAGTTAAAGTAAAACATGTGAATAATGATAATTATAGTGTGAAACTCTGAAAAAAGTAATACTATCTCGATTTTTAATATGCATCTGATGCAAATTGTCACATAAGATCACTCGAGAACGTGGTACATTGGATGATGTAAATTGTTGTTGGTTACAAAGGTGTAGGAAACAAAAATTACAAGTAACTGCAAAGTCTTACAAGAACTGAAATTACAATTGAAGAATAAACTGAAATTACAAAGAACCTGAAGAATAAACTGGAACTGTTTGTGGTATGCTGAGTCGAGTGTTTGCACTCTGTCTTTAAGATAATATTGCCCCGTATGTATCATTTCTACGTCCTGGACAATTGTCTCTCAAGATAAAACAGCAAGTGAACAAATGAGCAAAGGAAACTCAAGTGTTACCGTGAAGAATTTTGAGTAATGAAATGATGCTGGAAGGTAGTAGGAAGAACTGATTCTTTGTTTCTGTTTTTTCGTCTGTTTTTCTGTGTGTCAACAATGGTGCAAGGGGTCCTTTATATAGTTGGAGAAGAGACTCATGAACTGCCCACATTACTGCCATTACTGGCCAAGTAATGACAATTATGGAGGTAGTAATTCACCAAAATAAATTGTGAATTTGATGTGCAACGGATGGCATTTAGGAAGAGTTCTGTTTCTGCCCAATCTGACTTTCTTGAAACTTCAGGGATCAAACTGTACATCTTAAAACTTCAGGGATCAAACTGTACGTATGAAGGAATTCTGGTCCAAACTGTACATATGAAAAAATTCTGGTCCAAAAAGATAATATCAGAAGAAGCACAGCCCACAGCCCGTGACCCGAACCGGACGGGCGGCGGCGGCGCGCGTGTGGGCTTTCCTCGAACCGATGCACATCTAGGTCCTCCCTCCTTTAAACACATGGGATACCCCTTAGGGTCCCAAACCCAAGCCAACTTTGAGACTTATAAACAAAACAATTTTTTCTTCCTTCACCGATGAGGGATAATTGATCTCAATACCACACTTTTCCATGCTTCAAACACCTCACTTCGTGGACCAATATCTCTTTCATTTCTCAATTAAATTTGACGATCCATGGCCCTACGGTTATCTACTTACTTAGTAGATTATGCACGTGTGAAGAATTGAATTCTCCAATATGCGTAACACTAGTGTTTAAGCCGTTAAAGTTAGTCGGACGCAACTACCGTCAAAGGCAAATTTCCAATAATTGTCACATAAGATCACCCGAGGATGTGGTACATTGGATGTAACTGCTTCTTTCTTAACTAAAGTTTTTTTGTTTTAATTTTGGGATGAAATTTTGTTTAGTAGGAAGCACTTTCTCTGAATGAGCCTTATGTAGCGCTAATCCAAATATAATCGGATTCTAATATTAATATTAGATATCGGGTAAAAAAAAAATTGTCACATAAGAAATGGAAAAAGTAAAATATAATCGGCTCCAAAACTGATATCGGACATCAGATGCGAAAAAATCATTTGTCAGATAAGAAACGGAAGGAGTAGAGTACTGCATGATTTTTTGCTATGGGTTGGGTATGAAAAAAAGCAGACTACAAGAATCTACTGTACACACGCGTCCACAACATGCCAACAAGTGGTTACTCCAAGCTCTTACTTTCATGTCACAATTCACAAATCAAGCCAGATATTTTCTCATCACTCACCACCTTTCTCCCTTTAAATCCTCCCATCTTCCCCTTAACTTCCTCACTCACAAAATTCTCAATTTTCCAATTCCCCCAAACCCCTAATTCTTATAGCTCTATCAATGGCAACAATGGCTTCAACTCTAGCCTCTTCAGTTATTTCCAAGACCAATTTTCTAGACACACACAAATCATCCTTCATTGGTGTTCCAATTTCATCACAAGCTAGATTGAAACCTGTAAAATCAACCCAACAAAACATGAACATCTCCATGTCTGCTGCTTCTCCACCTCCTTACGATCTAGGTAGTTTCAGTTTTAATCCGATTAAGGAATCAATTGTTGCTCGGGAGATGACACGTAGGTACATGACGGATATGATTACGTATGCTGATACTGATGTCGTCATCGTTGGTGCTGGTTCTGCTGGTCTCTCTTGCGCTTATGAACTCAGCAAAAACCCTAACGTTCAGGTATGTCTCTTTTTTGGACATAAATATCGAAATTTAAGCTCCGTTTGGCCCTGAGAATTTTTCACTTTTTTCGTGAAATGTTTTTTTACTTTATTTGAAATCTAACGTTATGACATAAAAATTCTAAATTTCATGTATTTGAAATTTGAAAAACATGTACTAATTTTAATATCATTATTTTGTAGCGCACCTACAAAATGTTTTTAATTTTATGTTCATCTTTATTTTTACACGAGATCTGAAAAATAACACATTCCCATTATCATCCCACCAGGCGGGGCCAAAATAATATATACCAGTATGAGTGCGTCTGTGGAGCGTAGAGTATATGCATAGGGTAGACTAGTCTTTTTCCAATAGACCTTCGTCTCAACGAGGGATGAAAAGGCATCAGAGATATAAGTATAAGCAAACGCATTAGTAGTAGACTCTTGATCTAATTGAAGTATTAGACTTTTAGTATAACTAGAAAATTGAATATTCTAATAATTCAAATATTAGACTTCTCCCGTGACTAAACAATTAATTATTCTCTAGAAAAAGTGAGGGAAATGGGGAAAGACACGGGCTTCATCAAAAAGTTTACTTGGACCATAACTCATGTGACACCTTTTTCCTTAGTTTTGCAATTTGAGTGAGACCCAATCAAGAAACAATGTCATATGTTTATTGGAAAATTTTGTTTATAACATGTAAAACTATGAGGACATCTCTGAGATAATCTAAAGCTGATACATAAATTCATGATACAGTGAATTCATTTACTACATTTTAATCAGTGGCATACGCATGTATTTCACAAAGGGGATTAAAGAAAATACTTAAGTACCACACTTGGAAGTCAATAGCACAAGTTACAACATTTATTATAACCCTCTTTGCATACAGTAGAAGCTCCCTTTTATGTCAATGGAATTCAACAACTTAACCACATACATAAAAAAAATTGACCTATACACAGATTCAATTGAACCCCTTTCCCAATAACGTAGCTCCGCCATTAATTTTTAGTGCTGATTGTCCTTGATTTAATTAGAATTCCTGATCACTATACCCATATTCACCAATTTGTACTTTTAAGTTGTTTATGTGAATCGACTGTGTGTGTGTAGGTGGCCATACTTGAGCAATCTGTGAGCCCTGGTGGAGGTGCCTGGCTAGGCGGACAACTCTTCTCAGCCATGGTTGTGCGTAAGCCAGCACATCTTTTCTTGAACGAGCTAGGCATTGACTACGATGAGCAAGACAACTATGTGGTTATCAAGCACGCTGCCCTGTTCACCTCGACCATCATGAGCAAGCTTTTGGCTAGGCCAAACGTGAAGCTCTTCAACGCTGTTGCAACGGAAGACCTTATTGTGAAGAACGGAAGAGTTGGCGGTGTTGTCACTAACTGGTCTTTGGTTTCCCAGAACCACGACACACAATCCTGCATGGACCCCAATGTCATGGAGGCTAAGGTTGTGGTCAGCTCCTGCGGCCACGACGGTCCCATGGGTGCCACCGGGGTTAAGAGGCTTAGGAGCATTGGCATGATTAACACTGTTCCTGGGATGAAAGCTTTGGACATGAATGCTGCTGAGGATGCTATTGTTAGACTTACCAGAGAGGTTGTACCTGGAATGATTGTCACAGGGATGGAAGTTGCTGAAATTGATGGAGCACCAAGAATGGTAAGTGAACTCCTTTATAAAATAATTTCCCTTCACAAAGTATGTGAATAAGTGATTGTCTGATAGTGAACAAGGAATATCTATCTTTATGCTAAACAAGATAAATAACTCATAATTCGTCAGATGATATTTATGATGTCAACTAAATATCATAAGTAGTTGCTTCGGATTGTTCAATCATTTGATAAACATAGTCGTTCTTTGTACCTATAGATAAGTGCGAGATGTAGAAAACATCGCCTTTATGTAGCAAATTGGATATTTTGATGATTCATATAGCCGATCTAATTTAGTTTTGGTATTTAAAGCAATAGTTGATTGAAGTATAACTAATTGGACATGTTTTATATTGTTCAGGGACCAACTTTCGGAGCTATGATGATCTCAGGGCAGAAGGCAGCCCACCTTGCCCTACGGGCGTTGGGATTACCAAACGCGCTTGATGGAACTGCAGAAACAAGCATCCATCCAGAGCTTATCTTGGCAGCAGCTGATGAATCTGAAACTGCTGATGCTTGAATGTATTATAAAGGGTAAAAAAATTAGTGTTTTTCCTAGATGAGCAATGGTTGTGTGGTGGAGATAAATTGGCAAGGGGGGTTGAATAAAAATCTGCAGGTTGAAAGTCAATGTGTATCTTTGGTTGTTTCATGTCTATTCGTCTTTTCTTTTGTTTATTTAGACTTCGAAACTTCTCTGTGAATTTTTTTTTTACTCTAGTTTTTGTTGAATAATCCTACAGGCCTTTCGGCTTCGTTTTGTTACTTGATATGGGTTGGGCCTAATGGAAGAAGCCATGTGAACATTGTGATTGGGCCAGGACCTTGCTTATATTTCTCATATCTGGGACATTTGCTCAAATGGTCTTTTACTCTTTTCCGAGACAACTTGAAGTTCTGTCCCTTTGGGTCAACTATTAAATTTGTCTTTGCACTAATGACTATTATGAGGTCACTATTTAAGCTTCTGTACTTGTTGTTCTAGTATCATCGGGTAAAAAATAATACATCCAATTACTTTCAAATGCAAAAATTAGTCCATTTGATTGACAGGAAAGAATTTAAAGAGTGACCTCAAAGGTCATACGCTGTACATAATTCACTTTTAAAGGCAAATTTAACCCAATAGAACGACAAACCAAACAGCGCGAATGTGGTATAATTGAACGGATACTTAATCAGAGGGTATATTTAATTTATTTTTAATAGTGTGTGTATATATATATATACTTCCTCCGTTTCAGAAAGATTGTCTGGTTTTGACTTTACATAAAATTTAAAAAAGTAGAGAAAACTTTTGAATTTTGTGGTATTAATTTAAAGATGTATTAAATGTATAAAAATGATCTTTAATCTTGTGGTCTTAAATATGTCATGTGGAAAATTAAAATGAAAGAGTTGTCAAAAAATGAAAGAGAGATTTTTTTAAAAGGATGAAAAAGAAAATTAAGACAACAGGTAGAAAATTGGAATGAAAGTATTGTCAGAAAAAGAAAGAGATATTATTTTTTAAACGAATTAAAAAGAAAGTAAGGCGGATGTTATATATATATATATATATATATATAATGATAGTTGAAGAAGGTCATTTAACTTGGTAAATAATGATGTTATATGTAATGTACAAGTGAAATAGGATTCATTATTGAATAGCCTAGGACCCCGCAACCCACTCAAAAGATTATAGTGACTAGGGATGGCAACGGATCAGATTTGGACCGAATCCTATTAGATCCAGATCCATTTTTCACATCTGAATCCAGATTCGGATCCAGATCCATCGGGTCCATAAAAATCATATCCAAATTCGAATTCATCGGATCCACGGATCGGATCTGGATCCACATGTAAAAAAAATTATTTTGCTAAGAATGTAACCTTGCTAAGATTTTTTTTTTGAACTGACAATCGATTTTTACTTAGTTAACAGTTTAGTGTGTTTCAATTTTGAAATGTTCATATGAGATATTTTGTTCGTTGTCTCGTTTTGATTGTGAGCTATTAATTAAAAATGTTAGACAATGACAAGAGTTGTGGAAAATGCTGACTTGTATTTTCACAATGCAGAACTTGCATGTGCTTGGAATCTTCACAAATGAAGTGAATATAATTTTAACTACTTGTCTATGGAGATGTTAGTCATTCACTAATATAACATTGATTTTATTATCGAAGTTACCTCTTTATTTTTTGGTTTTTGAGTCAACGCGGAAATAAATTAAATTTATTTTGAGAATTAAACTTGCAAGGATGTGCTTAGCAATTTTAAGAAAATACTTATAAAATTACATTCTAGGTTATGAATATATTTAATAAAAAAATTGATCCACGGGTCGAATCTGGATCGGATACGGATCTCAAATATAAGATCCAGATCCGATCCGTTAGAAACGGATCCGGATCCGTCGAATCCAAATTTTAAAGATTCATATTCTATAAAATGGATCTTGATTCATCAGATTCAGACCGGATCCAGAATCCAATGCTATCTCTAATAGTGACTAGTGATTATAGTGGGCTGATTTTGACAAAATATTGACCTTATGAGGCCCCACCGAAACCTTTAATGCCACTAGGGGAGGAGATCACCTCCAGTAGTTTCCATCCAGTAATGTTCAATACATTGGTGGGTGTTGGCCACGTGTACACTAAATACAAGGGCTTGAATTCATTTTGCTTTAATAACTTTTTGGTTGAGTTTTTAATTAAATTTTAGGGCAAGGTGCAAATACATTCCTCCACTTTGCGATTTAAAAAAGATATACCCCTTATTAAAAAAATGGTAGATATATATCTGTGCCGTTACAAAATGGTGTAAATATATTATTTTTAGTGACATAATTTTGTTTTAAAAATCATTTAGCTTATTTTTAATTAAAAAATACCACGGGTCTTTAAAAGAAAGTCAACCCATTTTATTTAAGTAGACATATTTTTCTAAAGACACATAATAATTTTTTTCCTGGTGGATTGGGTCTGATTCATTTAAAAAGTAGGCAGACTTATTTTCTTTAAAGCTATAGAGATATTTTTTTAAATAAATCTGACTCGATTCTCCAGAAAAAAAATTACCATATGACTTTAGAAAAATAAATTTATTAGAAAAATGGGTAGACTTATCTTTTTTGTTTATATTCTCAGCTTATATAACTAAAGAAAAATTCAATTACAAAAATGTTAAAGCAAAATGAATCCAAACCTTTATGCACACGTGGCTGATATCCAGCAATGCATTGAACATTACTGGATGGAAAACTACTGGAGGTGATCTCCACCCGATGATTACTGCTCTTTTCCGCAACCAATTACAATTTATTTCTTTTTCGTTTATGGCCTTCGTTCGTTAAAAAATTGGCACGCGTTTGCCTCTGTAGGATAGTAATTTTGTTAGCTTTCATTAAATACCTATAATCTTTCAATAATAACCCTAAGAAGATGATATTGTATATTTTTTTTATTAAGCTTGACAACGGGTAGGTTGCCCGTCTCTATTTTTTTAATTCTTTGTAAACTTCCTTCTTTTACTAATTCAAGACCTTGTGTGATGCTCAATAGTTTTGTAATAAGATTTGAATAGGACTTCATCTTACATGAATATCCCAATAATCATTTCCTTGATTTTCCTATAGATTTCTCGAAAAAACGCATCTCCAGTTTGAGTCTTCATGCTACCATCAATATTAAGTTTCATCTTAGATGCATAAGGAGGGACCAAATTATTAGTTTTACTTGTTTAGTTATAAAGATCTGCAAAGGAAATACTTCATTGATTTCCTTAGCATAATCTCTACTTTTCTTGCATATAAAATTCAATAGGCAAATACATCCTTTTAATCAAATCACAATTTATTTCTCCAGACACTTGTAATATGATTCAACTCTTAAACTGTAGTTTTTTCAAGTGATTTTTTTTGTAATTATTAGATATTTGATATTTATTAGTCCGATTAATTTGAATTCAAATTCATTAAAAGAAGAAGCAATTTTTATTAAGAATTTCTTCATTCTAGAACTAAAACCTGAAGTTTCTCATTAAGAATAAAGGGACCAGATTCATTCTTATAATCTCTACTAACACAAATTCAAGATGGGTCCATAGGACTAGTTAAGCTTTGTACCTACTTTGGACAAAGTGATTGTGCTTCAAATCAATTCCTTCTCTTTTGTCAAAAATAAAATCATCACACTACTGGCCAGACCATTATATGTACGGCTTCCACTCCACAAGTCCTCGTGGTCATATAAATGAAAAAGGCAGAATAATAATGGAGATATTTGTGATTACTGAATTTTGGTGAGTGGGTCACCAACCACACTAGAGTACCCAATTTTTTTCATCCATTCACGTGTAGCATTAATTTATCGAAGAATGTGATGAGATAAATCGAATCACTTCATCTTTTAATTAGAAGTTTTCTAATGCTAGTTTTCACGATAGGAAAATCTCTAGTTAGGAGCACTTTTCCCTTGATAGGGCCTTGCTTACGCAACTCGAAATTAATCGGGCCAATAAATTATTAATACCAATTGATTTTAAATGACTAAGAGTTTACGAGTTCAAGCTGTGAAAATATTCTATTGTAGAAATAAGAGTAAGGTTGTGTACAATAGATCGGGAGAAATGATTTTTTAGCACTTTATAATTTTTTTTAATTTTATGACCTTTTTATAAGATATCTTCATTTTTTTTTACATATAAGAGATTTGGAAAAAAAAAACTCATACTAAGAGATTTGAAAAGATCATTTTTTTTCTATTCAAATTATAAGAAGGCAAGAGATCTAATTTCGTCCAATAGATCCTTGTGGTTCGGCCCTTTTCCGAACCCCGCGCATAACGCGAGTTTAGTGCACGAATTACCCTTTTTTACCAATTGTTTTTAAAGTATAAAAAACTGCAGAAGAACTTGTTTCCAGTCTTTATATTCCCTCACATATGCATCTACAGACAGACGGAGGACAAACATCACTAGCAAAATAATTACCCCTCCATTAATGTAATAGAACTCTTTATATTCTTCAAGCTTTTTTGCAGTGAGTCACCGCATCTAAGTGACAATATAAAAGTTTATACATAAATCATTGTAAACCAACACTGCCAATCTAGATCTAAAATTTATTACTACTAGGTATGTAAAATACTTCTTGTCACATTAAAATAATTAAACTATATGTGAATTGCTCAGAAATAATAAATAGCCAAGAGGATTATTCGATGCTGGAAATTTGACCCTCCGATGTTTTCTTATATTTTTCGAGTATTCACACATAATTCGAGTTTATTCGATAAAAAATAATTTTGTTATTTTATTATTATAGTGGATATGTTTAATTATTATCTGTGAAATGAACTCTATATATTTCTTATAAAGTATGATATATCATATGTGTCTACAAACATAAGATCGAATTGAAAGTAATAACTAATAAGTGCAAGCGCACCGACTATCGATGTAGTAGATTCACCATTACAAGATGGCTTGCTACAGTTGGATGGTTTAAGCCTAATAAAACGATATTATTAGGTCCAGATTCGGTAAAAAAAGTCTCAAATAAGTTCAAGTTTGCTAATCACATATAAGTAGTCGCCACGTACTAGGAGTAATCAATTTGGTTGGGCCTAGGAAAAAGTATCAGCCTTAAATGTATATCTAATTGACAAGTAGCCTCATTAGTTAGTGTTGACAATAAATAAAGTTAAGTAGAAAAGTGAATTATATAGTACTACCCTCCTGTTCAAAAACACTATCCACATAGTCATTTATAAATAAATGACAATAACAACAACATATCCGGTGAACTCCATAATATGAAGTATGGGAGGGTAGAGTGTACGCAGACCTTATCTCTACCTTGGTGGGTAAAGCACTGTTTCTGAGAGACTTTCGGCTCAAGACAAAGCACAAGCTTAATCAAAGTAAGACAAACAAAGTGAATAAGTCATGATAGTGAATTCTGAAAGAGAAAATAAGCAATAAATAATGCAAGTAAATAAGACAAACAAAATACACATAACATCATAAATTAAACAACAAGTGACTATAAGACAATATTGTGCCTACTAGTATGCTAGGCTAGGCGAGCCTACAATAATAATATTACAACTACCAGTTTGTAAGCATAGGCAGGACTACGTTGGGCTACCTACTACTCTTCTACCCTAATATGTGTCCTCCATAACTCCCTATCTAAGGTAATGTCCTCAGTGAGTTGCACTTGCGCCATGTCCCGTCTAATCACCTCTCTCTAATACTTCATTGGCCTACCTCTACCCCATTTGTACTCGTCCATAGCCAACCTCTCACACCTCCACACTGGGGCATTTATGTCTCTCATCTGCACGTGCCCGAACCATCTCAACCTCGCTTCCCGCATCTTATCCTCCACCGAGGCCACCCCCACTCTGTCTCGAATATCATCATTTCTAATTATATCCCTCCTTGTATGCCCACACATCCATCTTAGCATCCTTATATCCGCAACTTTCATCTTTTGGGTGTGCGAAGTCTTGACCGGCCAACGTTCCGCCCCATACAATATAGTCGGTCTAACCACCACCCCTATAGACCTTGCTTTTAAGTTTTGGTGGCAATTTTTTATCGCACAAGACTCCAAATGCGAGATTCCATTTCATCTACCCTGCCCCAATACGATGTGTAACATCATCATCAATCTATCCATTCCCTTGAATAATAGACCCGGGGTACTTAAAGCTCCCTTTCTTTGGAATCACCTGAGTACCAAGCCTCACCTCTACGCCTGTCTCAAGGTCGCTCCCGCTACTGAACTTGCACTCTAAGTATTCTGTCTTGGTCCTACTCATGCTGAACTCTTTAGACTCCAGAGTCTGTCTCCAAACCTCCAGCTTAGTGTTCACTCCGCTGCAAGTCTCATCAATCAGGACTATGTCGTCTGCGAATAACATACATCACGACACCTCCCCTTGGATTTGTCTCGTTAGTACATCCATCACCAATGCAAATAGAAATGGGCTAAGAGTTGATCCTGGTGCAACCCCAATCATCACTGGGAAGAACTCCGAGTCTCCTCATACTATCCGTACCCTGGTCTTGGTTCCATCATACATATCCTTGATTGCCCTAGTATATGCAACATGTACACCTCTAACGTCAAAACATCTCCATAGAACCTCCCTAGGGACTTTGTCGTATGCCTTCTCGAGGTCAATGAAAACCACATGTAGGTCTCTCTTCCTCTCCCTGTACTGCTCCACCAACCTTCTAATAAGATGAATGGCTTCTGTAGTCGAACGCCCCGACATGAATCCAATCTGATTCTCAGAGATAGATACTCCTCTTCTCACCCTCATCTCCACGACTCTTTCCCATACTTTCATAGTATGGCTTAGCAGCTTGATACCCCTATAGTTGTTGCAACTCTGGATATCACCTTTATTCTTGTACAAAGGAAACATTGTACTCCATCTCCATTCTTCGGTCATCCTCGTTGTCTTAAAAATGATGTTAAACAACTCCGTCAGCCACTCCAAATCTGCCCTACCAGTGCTATTCCAAAATTCAACTGGAATCTCATCAGGCCCGGTCGCTCGTCCCCTGCGCATCCTGCGAATAACACTCTGAACCTCCTCAATCATAATGTTTTCACAATATCCAAAATCCTGGTACCTACCAGAGTGCTCCAGATCTCCCAGCACAATGTATCTATCTTTTTTTTCGTTCAAGAGTTTATGAAAGTAAGTCTGCCACCTCTGCCTAATATGCGTGTCCTCCACCAGTACTTTGTCGTCCTCATCCTTGATGCATCTCACGTGATCCAAGTCCCGGGCCCTCCTCTTCCTAGCCTTGGCTAGTCTATAAAACTTCTTATCCCCATTTTTTTCTTCTAATTCCACATATAGACGTTCAAAAGCCGTCGTTTTAGCTGCCGTAACCGCTAGCTTTGCCTCTTTCCGCGTCATCTTATATAATTTCCTATTCGTCCACTTCTTCATCTCATCCTTGCTTTCTACCAATTTCGCATACACTGTTTTTTCGCTTCCACCTTCTCTTGAACTTTACCATTCCACCACCAGTCCCCTCGATGCCCACCAAGGCTACACCGTGAGACCCCTAGCACTTCTCTAGCAACCTCCCGAATGCAACTGACCGTCTTGTCCCACATACCGATCGCATCCCCACTACTCCCCCAAGCCCCTTTGGCTATCAACCTCTCCCCCATTTTCTTTGCACTGGTCATTGTCAAACTCCCCTATTTGATTCTTAACTTGTCATCCACAACCCTCTTCTTCTTCTCCATCTTGATCTCCAAATCCATCACCAAAACTCTTGTCGGGTTGTAAGATCCTCCTTCGGAATAACCTTGCAGTCTTTACAAAGACTTTTGTCAACCTTCCTAAGGACTAAAAAGTCTATCTGAATCTTAGCCACCGAACAACGGAACGTCACCAAATGCACTTAATAAAATATTAATTTCTAGGCAAAAATAAATAATTTGACTAATTTATCTCTAATTAAATAGGTCTCGGATTTGATCACTTAACGCTTAATAAGGGCAAATATGAAAAAAGAAGATTAATTCTTTTTTGATTGACATATGAATAACTTTTTAAACAACAAAATAAAGGCTAAGCGAAAAAAAGAAAATAAATTTATTATTAATTTGTTAAGTGGACATTGTACTATCTTTTTTCCTTAGCAGTCCCGCTGGCATATCAACGGACCAAGATTTAAGTCTGTATATATAAAGTACTACTCCTTGTGATAATTCACTAAATTCAGTAGCTAAGATAATTAATTCGGTATATTGTATGTGTATATATATTGAACCTATTATTATATAAACTACTTAAGTGAAAATCTATCACAACATCTAGCACATCACAGTTGCAAACTTCAAAAATGGCAACTCCTCACCAACCTCTGTTACCAAAGTCACACAAACAAAATCCCATAATGAGCTTCAAGATCCTCACGTTTCTCATAACTTTGGTTATTGCTCTCTTCTCAGTTGTGTTTCTTTTTGCTCCACACCAATTTGATGCTAAGCATTCTAATCTATGTGACACTGCACAAGATTCCCAACTATGCCTCAGTTATGTCTCAGATTTAGTGTCCAATGGAATTGTTACATCAGATTCAGATGGACTTACTGTTCTGCAAAAATTCCTAGTGAAATATGTCCATCACATGAACAGTGCAATTCCAGTAGTTCACAAGATCAAGAATCAGATAAATGACATTACTCAACAAGGGGCTTTAACTGATTGTCTCGAGCTCATTGATCTGTCAGTTGATTTAGTGTCTGATTCAATTGCAACACTTGGTAACAGAAGGAAAAGCCGTTCTGCGGACGCACAGAACTGGCTAAGTGGTGCACTCACTAACCACGTAACGTGCTTAGATGAGCTTAATTCCGCTACTAAAACTACTGAAACTGGAACACTTCTTGTCGAGTTGGTCTCGAGAGCTAAGGCAGCATTGGCGATGCTCGCGTCTGTGACAACTCAGAACGAGGATGTTTTTAGGCCACTTTTAGGGAAAATGCCGTTGTGGGTGAGTTTTAGAGATAGGAAGTTGTTGGAGAGTAAGGGTAAGGACATTAAAGCAAATGCAGTGGTGGCACAGGATGGATCAGGGGATTATCGAACACTTGGTGAAGCAGTTGCTGCAGCACCAGATAAGAGTACAACACGGTATGTGATCTATGTGAAGAAGGGAACTTATAAAGAGAATGTGGAGGTAACTAAGAAGAAAATGAACTTGATGATTGTTGGTGATGGAATGAATTCTACCATCATCACTGGTAGCCTCAATGTTGTGGATGGATCAACCACCTTCCGCTCTGCCACTCTTGGTAAGCCTTTAATTTATCCGACTACGTTTTCTTTAATAATCTTGGTGTCCGGGTCAACTTGCGGACACCTTGATTAATTGCCGGAGGTATATGCTACCTTCCATCAACACCGATATCAGGTAACTTTATTCATTAACGTCCAAACAGATAGAATAAATCACCTAGTATATATTATCAGACTACTTATTCCTTTTTCTTCTTGGCCAATATAGCTCCAACTCTTCCAATATTTCCCTAATTGGTAAATTATGGTGCCATAAGGTAAGAGTTCAACTTACTTGCCACTTACACCATGAAAAATCGTTATACTATTAGTGCAATTTAACTGATTATAACAAGTTATTACTCCACTTTTTAGATCACCATATTATATGACAAATTACCTATTGTTGTAGGTTAATTTAACTTGATTTGTTAAAAGAATAATGTAATTGATGCACAAAATATATATATATATATATAAAACTTTTTTGTTTCTTATTTGCATTAAATGATAAGTTTTATTGGCTATATTGCCTCTCTGTCCAGCCCATACTTACTTAACTAGCCACTGGATTATTAGTTGCCTGCATTAATATATCATGGCCTTCATCTATATGGTCCCTTACCAGGGACGGAGGGGTTCATCCAAACTTGCTTCGGCATTGGAAAATCATACCGTATATGCAAGGTCATTTCTTTAGGTATATATGATAGATGTTGAACCCTTTGATGAATATTCTGCCTCTACCATTGTCTCCTATCCTCCACCGCTGTCTCCTATCCTCCACCGCTGTCTCCTATCCTATTATTTTACTCCGGCGGCAGTTTAAATGTGTTCATAGATGGTGTTATTTGTAGTTTCATCTCTTGATTAATGAACAAATCTTACATATTCTAGTGCTTTTGATCCTATTGCAGCTGCAGTTGGCCAAGGATTTATACTACAGGATATCTGCATACAGAACACAGCTGGGCCAGAGAAACACCAAGCAGTTGCACTACGAGTGGGAGCTGATATGTCCGTCATAAATCGTTGTCGCATTGACGCTTATCAAGATACCCTATATGCACATTCTCTAAGGCAGTTCTATAGAGACTCCTATGTTACAGGTACTCAGGTTCAGTATTTTTAACGGTCGATGTTAAGAACTTTAAAGGTTGAATCATCTAAATCTTGAATCCATCTCTGCAGGTACTGTCGACTTTATATTTGGTAATGCAGCTGTTATATTCCAGAAATGCCAACTCGTAGCTAGAAAACCGGATAAAAACCAGAAAAACATGGTGACTGCACAAGGCAGGACGGATCCAAATCAGGCAACGGGGACATCAATTCAGTTCTGTGACATAATAGCAAGTCCAGACCTTGCACCAGTCACGAGCGAATTCAAAACGTATCTCGGTAGGCCATGGAAAGAATTTTCAAGAACTGTAGTGATGCAATCGTACTTAGGTGATCTCATTGATCCAGCGGGTTGGGCTGAGTGGAGCGGAGATTTTGCCTTGAAAACATTATACTATGGTGAGTATATGAACAATGGACCTGGTGCTGGTACTAGTAAGCGGGTCAAGTGGCCCGGTTATCATGTCATTACGAATCCTGCTGAGGCTATGCCGTTTACGGTGGCTGAGCTGATTCAGGGCGGATCATGGTTGAGTTCTACTGGCGTGGCGTATGTGGAAGGATTAAATGAGTAGGGAATTATCAAATTAGGTTTGATAATGTAGCAAGACATCTCAATTGGACTGTATTTTGCATCCCATGTATTCCCTAAAAAGCTCAAAACAAGCAGTAGTAATATATATAATGTGCGATAAGCTATATTGGATGGCTATTTGTTTGTGCCACATGCAGGCTGCAGCAAGCATAAACAGCTTGTAGGAAGGAAGTGGTAAATTTTGAAATTATATGAGTTCATGAATAAAGCTTTGTTTATGGAAATATGATTTTTAATAACAGCGCTATTTTTAACAGTAAAAAAGGGATGAAGTAGTTTGAACAATTCCTAATCATTGGACATCCATAGGTAACTCCAGAATATTATCTTACAACAATATACCCAGTGTAATCTCATAAGTGGGGTCTGGAGAAGGTAGTATGTACGCAGACCTTACCTCTACCTTAACTCCAGAATATTATCTTGGAGTTCCAAAAGTTCAAACTTCAGGATAGTGGCAGAGTAAAAGAAATTTCAGTAAAGAGATTCAAAAAATAAAGAAGTAAAGCAAGAAGAAGATAAGACATAAGGGAATTCAATATCACTATATATTAGGGTGGGTGGATCGATCTTCTTACCCGAGCCCGCCCCAAGGCCCATCCCGGTCCGCCTCAAACCGGCAAAAAAAAATACAATCTGGGCGGGACTCGAACTGGACGGACGATGTCTGTCTGCGAGACCCGAGCCCGCCCAGTTCGCATGAGACTGACTCCCGCCTGAGCCCGCCTGACTCGACCTTTCAGAAAATGGCCGCTGCACCAACGCCATATTTAGATTATGGCCATTAACGACCATTTTAGCCCCCTCCCCAACCCTACCCCTTAATATTTATTTTTAACCCATAAGTTATTATATTTACACTTTAACCCAATTTTTCAACTATAAATAACTCATTTTCTCTTCATCTTTCTCACAAATCTTCCTACAATCTCTCTAATTTCTCAATATATCTCTCTACAAGTCTACATTGTTTGCTAAATATTCAATTTTATTTATTCATTTGGGAATTGGGAGTGAAGTTGGCAACTAGCTTGAGGATCTTCCATCGAGCAAAGTTTCAATTTTCAACCTTCGATACACGCCGACGTTATTACGTCGCTTGGTAGGCATCTGCTGCTCCTTCATTAAATTATTATTGTCTGCTTATTTTATTTAGCGCACTTAATTTTATTGTCTTTAATTATTTATTATCATAATTAAAATGGAAGGATTAAAAGGTATGTTTAAGGGTAAGGGTAAGGGTGCTTCTTCCAGTAGGGCAACCAGGGCAAGGGTGGTACTTCTTCTAGTCATCTTATTCCTACACAGGATGATTTTGTTGATACTCAACATTTTCCTACAATACCATTAGATTTAGACCAGGAGCTATTTTCGAACTCAAGAAGACTTTAATTTAATTTAGACGATGATCTAGATGATATACCCACTAATGTTGATGACAACACACCCACTAGTGCATCTTCAACTAAATACCTCCTATTCCCCTAGTATGAGACGAGGTCCAAGAAAACGACCATTAAAATCATTTATGGACATTTTTTGATAGGACGAGAATCAAGTAGCACATATGTAAAATTTGTAAAAATGTTTTAAAATTTAAAACTGGAAAAGGTCACGGTGGACGGGGTTTAATTAGACACGTAGTAAGTGCTCATCCAAACTAGGTATGCCCAATACCAAGCTTCAAAACCGGAAAAGCGCAAAACGCCCGCTCCATCGAGACAAGGTTCACATACTAATATTGTCCCGGACCAAGTACAAGGTCAAATTAACTCCTATGACTGGGAATTGTAGGCCTAAATACAATAAAACATAGAGATAGGGGAAGCAATATCAAAATTAGTTGTCAGGGAGGGTTTGCCTTTTCATTTCCTTCATCTCCGGTTTTATTCATTACATTAGAGATATATATAATCCTCGCTTTTAACGGTTTTCCTAGATCAAGCTAAGAGAGATGTATTTAAATTCGCATTTAATATCAACAAATATTTACGCTTTTTCATTATATCATTTTAATGGCAAAGTATCCATCACGCCCGATATCGGGTCGTAGTAATTAACGGTCATGATTATTTAACCAGAATTTGTCATTGGATAGATTATAAATGGTCTATGCAAACGATTTTTTAGCGATAGATATATAGATGATAGGCACACTACTTTTTATTGCGAGAAAATATTTATCAAGTGTGCGATTATTACTAATTAATGGGATAAAATTATGACTATTACATTAGATAACGCTCTAATAACAATTACGCAATTACAATTTTAAAAAATAGCTTAACTCCAGTCTTTTTCTGCACTCATTTTCATATAAAATAAAGTGCCATATATATAACTTAATTGTAAAGGATGGTCTATCACTTTTTGAAGACATTCTTAGTAAAATACAATTTGCTATAAACTTTATTTTTAAAAGTAATAAAGTACAACGAGAAAAGAATATAAAAAATTTGTCATGATTGTGGACTACCTTTTTAGAAAAATTCCACAAGAAGTATCCACTAGGTGGAATTCTTTATACGAGCAACTACTTGTTGCTTATGACTATAAATTACCTATAACTTTATTTTTAACTCTCATAATAAAAAGCTTTCAAACTGATATGATTTTAGATAGTGATTGGGAAAAATTTCCGAACTTATTGTATTTTTAGAGAAATTTTTCAAGCAACAAAAGAATTTTCCTGGTATATATTATCCTACTATTTCAACTATGTTATTTTATATAACTCTCTAATATTTTTATTACTTAGTGAATATATGGAAAACTAAATTATAAGGCAAATTATTAAAAAATATTTCTCAAAATAAAAAAAATATTTTATTCCTATTCCCTCTATTTATATTATTGGTCTCAGACAAATCCTACTATTAAACAGCGCAGGTACTAAATCACTAATTGAAACTATTTATGATTGTATAGAAGTACTACCACCTCCAAGTCCCAAAATCTAAATCACCCACCATCTATTGAACAAACTAAAGAAGAAGTATTGTCTAGCGTAGAACACCAATGCAAAATATATAGATTTTATCAACAAGAAAATGCTAGTAACTTACCAGCCTTCCATACCATCTTCTTCATCTTCAATACAACCTCACAAAGACATGTTGTTTCAGCGGCTAGTATTGAAAGCCTCAAATAGAATGTGATCGTACCTCTACTACTAACCAAATTAGCGAGTTGGATATTTTTGTTTCAGGTTCCTGCACTATCAAGAAGTTATCAATGAAGATGGACATGAAGACTTAGCGTTTAAATCGGAGGGGGAATGAGAAGACCTTTCCGACACTTTCAATGATGGCTCGAGATGTTTTGAACATTCAAGCGTGTCAAGGCCTGAAGCGCTTTTTTCCGCAGTGATATCAAATAGGAGACCACAGACACTCATTTGAGACAATTTTGAAATTGCGTATTATTCGTGAGATTGGATACGAAAGGAGAGGAGAAGGGGTCAACCGAGATCAACGAAGAAGATGATGCAAACTACAACTAAATCTTAACCGAAGGTAATTAGGCGCGATGGATCAATTTGACCAACAAATACCAATTCCAACCGAAGAACCACATGAAATCATCAAGCAATTAGAACAGTTTTTTTGAGAATGTAATTTTTAATTGTAATTTTATTATGTAATTTGTAACTTTTGGACAACTCCACAAAGTTGCAATTTAGATTTTAGACAATTGTATTTGTATTACAAAAATCATATGTCTATTAAATAATATAAGAGGCACAAAATGCCTTTGGGGATGTTTTTATTACACTATCTTGTTTTGTTTATTGAGTTTTTTTATACATATGTTATTTAAAAAAAAATGAAAACCCGCCAGATCCCGACCGAGCCCGAATTCTGACTCGAAGCCCGACTGATCTGGGATCGGACTCGACTTGCTCCAGTCCCGCCAAACCCGACCCCGCTGGAGCCCGCCATACCCGACCCCGCCCCTTCTCCCGTCCCGCCCCGACCCCGACCCGGCCAGACCCGGCCCGCCAGACCCGAGCCCGGCCCACTGGCCACCCATACTATATATACATAAAAAATTATTATGACCTTACGTATAATTTTTTGGTATATCATTTCGGATGAACTCCTTGCGACCTCTGAGCTCCACCCATGATGTAGGACAATTGTTATTTTTCAATTACAAGGGTTATATAGTGGTTATTTGTTGAAAACAATAATCTCTTGATTATTTTCATTAATTGAAAGACTATTTATACAAGTTACATAATAAGAGAATCTTATTCCTATTCTACTCCTAAAATCTTATTCTATACATTTATGGTAATACACTAATTATGGTAATACACTACTAATTATATTACAACATTACCTAAATTAGGATACTAAATTTTTACCATAAATTACTTGGTACAAATCAGTCCAAAATCGAGAGCAATCCCATGACCAATATACACAATATACACATGTATATTGTGTGTATATTTAACATTTGTGAATTTGACCTCTGAGCTCCACCCATGATGTAGGACAATTATTATTTTTTAATTACAAGGGTTATATAGTGGTTATTTGTGAATTTTCCGATGTAGTCCGTGAACGGGTAAAACTCACAAATAGCAGGCTTTTTAACCTATGTAATTGAAAAATATCAATTGTCATAGAGTTTAAAATTACACAGGTAAAATTTAGAAAATTGTCATAAAATTTTACCTACGAATTTTGAAATTCTATGATATTAACTATTTTTCAACGACATGGCAAGTTAAAGTTATTTCTACTGTGAAGGCAGGACTGGGCCAGATGAATCTCAAATTCAAAAATTCATTGCAGTTTTTCAGTCTCAATGAAGTTGAATTTCTTTCTTTCTTTATTTTTCCTAATGTGTGGACAAACAATTACCTTTTTTTTCTTTTCAAAAGCTTTGCACAAAAACAAAGTTTGAAAAATTGCAAAAATATTTTCAAGCAACTTTTCAACCAAACACTAAACAATGGAAGCTCTTATTTTCTTAACAAGAGAAAAGATGAGTGAAGCACAAAGCAGGGCAAGTTTTTTCTTTTAATGAAAAGCTGCATTTAGTTGAATGGATTTTCCGGGCCTTGACTGATTCGAAAGGAGGACAATAGATGATTTCTAGCAGCTCAACCCTTTGACATTAAAAATGATTACTTGTGGATTTGCTGGTTTCTGGGGAGGTTTCAGTAACCTACATCTAGCCTTAAGTAGGATTCTTATTATTTTGCGTTTTTGAAAAACATGGTCAATTACTATTTTCTGCGTACACAAATTGTACTTTAACTATCTTTCGATATCATACATAATGATGTGTGTAAAGTCCCCCCAAAAAAAAAAATCATGCACGTTCCCCTAAACCAACCCCTCTCCCTCAACCCCTTCTTCCACTCCCTCACATCCCGAAATTTGTGCCATATAGACACACGACACAACACACACATACACCTAAATATATATAAAACACAACAAAAAGGGAAATACAAAAAAACAAAAACAAAACAAAGAGAGAGAAAAAAAAGATTAAAGAGAGCAATTAAGGAGTCCCAAAAAAGTTTGTTTGAAGGATAAGTTGAAGTTGAGGTTTTGTTCGCGGTTACGAAGCAATAAATGTGAGTTTTCTCACTCACAAATTCTTAATAAAATCCTTTGTTTTGAGTTACAATGCATGTTAAAACATGGTATGCATGTTAAAAAAATATATATGTTTCTGGAAATATAAGTTGTGATGAATTAATTGATATAAGTATTGTCTTGTAACAAATTTGAGTCATGTAATTGCAGACTGTTTTCGCTGAGTTATCCTTGTTAGAATGGGATGAAATTTTCCAGTGTTGTACATTTTTTTCCACGGTCAGATTGAGTCCAATCGGGGCGAAAACCGACATACGGTTTGAGAGTTATTGTTATTTATAGTTTCTGCCTCGGATCAATCGAAATCCGGAAGGGCAGAACGTATAACGTAAAAACTGTACAAATCGGTAAAGAATCTAAAAGTTTATGCTGAATAATAGTTCTAGATTTCTATGTTATTTACAGTTTGAGACCTCAGATCGAACCGACATACGGTTTGAGAGTTATCGTTGTTTAAAGTTTCTACCTCGGATCAACCAAAATTCGGTAGGGCAGAACGTATAACGTAAATACTGTACCAATCAGTAAAGAATATGAAAGTTTGTGCTGAATAATAGTTCTATATTTCTCTTTTATTGACAGTTTGAGACCTTACTGAGATCGATCCGACATACGGTTTGAGAGTTATCGTTGTTTAAAGTTTCTGCCTCGGATCGATCGAAATCCGGAAGGGCAGAACGTATAACTTAAAAACTGTACAAATGGGCAAAGAATCTGAAAAGTTGTGTTGAATAAAAGTTCTAGATTTATCTGTTCTCAACAGTTTGAGACTTTACAGAGATTAATCTGACTTACGAATAAAAAGTTATGACTGTATTAATAGTGTGTCCCTTTTATTAAACAGTCCGGCGAGATAATTTTCATAGGGTTGTCTCTTTCATGGATTTGTACTAGTTACACTAAGTATTTTCAGAGAAAACTTGGGATAGTGATAGTTCCCCGTGTTACCTTCGACTCGGCCTAAGAAATACCTTATTTGGAGTTACGGTTTGAGAGTTATAACTCTTACAAGTGGGAAGGGCGAAAAAGTTAAAAGAAAGGAATATTATTTGAATCTTCTGAAAATATGACTATATATATCAGTTTAGCCATACAGTCGAGATGATCGAAATTTTGGTAATGTAAATAGTTTTATTATCGCCTACGGGGCTATAGCATTACACATTCCTTGCCTTCGGGGCTATTCAAATACACTTGCCTTCGGGGCTATTCAAATACACTTGCTTTCGGGGCTATTCAAATACACTTGCCTTCGGGGCTATTCAAATATACTTGCCTTCGGGGCTATACACATACACTTGCCTCCGGGTCTATTCAAACACACTTGCCTTCGTGATTATAATTGAAATACATTGAATTGGGTTGCACGCACCGAAACAAATATATAATATGTTATATGGGATGAAGCAAGTATACTGGTTAACTAAATATTCCCTAGGACGATTTTGGAGGAGATTTGGTGTGTGAATATTTATTGGCTTGTACATTGAAAGTGCTGAAATCTGTTTTCATGACATGCTTATTATGTTCATAATATGATTGTACTTAGAATATTGTGAGGTTACTTTGAACTGTAGGGCGAGGTTCTCACTCAGCCCCGGATGGTAGGACTGACTCTTTTATCTAACCTATTTCAGAAAAGCATGATAAGGGAAAGCTCTGCAACAAGGCTAGCGATCGTCCCACAGCCTCACTGTTCCACCAATCCATTGCTCCCGATTTGGTGAGGGTCTTACTTTATTAAGTAGGTTGAAGAATTAGGTTTCGTTATTTCGGGGAATGCCCCACACGAGACTGTTTTCTTTTAAGATTTGGATGTTTTTATCCTGTATTTGAACTACCATCGAGTCTAGAAAATTGGTGGATGCACGAGTATGGGCTCGTGCTTTCATTAAATAAGTACATGTTTCTACTATTTCCGCACCTAGATACATGTTAAATTTAGGAAGAAAAGAGGTTAATGGTTCTCCTGGGAAGGGATAGTTGTCCAGGTGTCATCATGCCCTAAGAGAAGACTTGAGAAAAGTCGGGGCGTGACAATTTGTGGAGGTCCCCTATTTTATGTACGGCTGACCATCGATATTTTGTGTTGTTTTTGGACGATTATTCCAACTTTTATGGACTTTTCCAATTGGCAATAAATCTCAGGCCTATCCCATTTTTTTCTCATTTAGTGCTCTCGTAAAAACACAATTTGAAAAGAGCATTAAATGTTTTCAATGTGACAATGGCAGGGAATTCAATAATAATCAATTCAAATAGTTTTGCTCCAATAACGGTCTTATTGTCACGCCTCGACTTATCTCAAGTCTTCCCTTAGGGCGTGATGGCACCTGGCAACTATCATTTCCCAGGCGAACCATTAAGATCTTTTCTTTCTAAACTAAGCATGTATCTAAGTGCGGAAATAATATAATCAGGTTAGCTCCATCTTTGTATTTATTTAATGAAAGCGCGAGCCTCTACTCGTGCAACCACAATTTCTATCTAGACTCAATGAAAGTTTCAGATATAGAATGAGAAATTCGAAACTAAAAGAAAACAATCTCATGTGGGGCATTCCCCGAGATAACAAATCTTAATCCCTCAAACATACTCATTCAAGGATGACATTCACCAAATCCGAAGCAATGGATTGGTGGAACAATGAGGCTATGGGATGATTGCTAGTCCTGTTGCACAGCTTTCCCTTTGTCATGCTTTCCTGAAACATGTTAGATAAAAAGAGTCAGCCCTACCTTCCGGGGCTGAGTGAGAACCCCGCCTCACAATTCAAAGCAATCTCGCAATGTTCTAAGTACAATCATACTATAAACATAATAAGCACGTTATGAAACCATATTACAACACTTTCAATGTACAAGTCAATAATAATTATTCACACATAAAATCTCCTCCAAATTCACCCTAGGGAAATACTTAGTTTAACCAGTACACCTTCACGAAAGGAGTTGCGGGACGCGCAACCTAATCCTATATATTATATTAGATATTTATTGTGGTACGGGCAACCCGATCCAATCTTATATATATATATATATATATATATATGTGTGTGTGTGTGTGTGTGTGTGTGTGTGTGTGTGTGTGTGTGTTTGTTGCAGTACGCGCAACCCGATCCAACATTTTATATATATGTATTTGTTGTGGTACGCGCAACCCGATCCAATATTTTATATATATGTTGCGAAGTGCGCAACCCGATTCAATTTTTTTTTTTATATATATATGTTGCGGAACGCGCAACCCGATTCAATATATTTATATGTATATATACTGCCTGAGTGATACTAGGACCACTTATGAATCTAACGGGGTGACGTAAGGTCGCTATACCTCCGATTAACCTTACTGGAATGAAGCTTTCAATGTCAACGATGATCACCTCATACATGATTACCATAATATGAACATAAGATCACGAAGTCATGCATATCATAATAATAGACTTTCATATTTAGTCATATTTTCAGAAGATTCAAATAATAATTTTTTCTTTCAACTTTTTGCCGTTTTCGCTTGCAAGGGTTATAACACTCAAATCATAACCCCAAATAAGGTGTTTCTTGCGCCGAATCAAGAGTAACACCGGGACCTATCACTATGTCAAGTTTTCTCTGAAAATACTTCGTGTAACTAGTACAAATTCATGAGAGAAACAGCCCTATGAAAATTGTCTTGATAAATTTCTGGAAAAAAAAGGACACAATCTTAAAACAATCATAACTTTTTATCTGTAAGTCGGATCGATCTCCGTAAGGTCTCAAACTGTCAAGAACAGAGAAATAGAACTTTTATTTAGCACAAACTTTCATATTCATTGTTGACACCCAATTTTGTCCCATCTTTTTCGATTTATTTGCAATTTTAAATATTTTTGACACCTCAAAAAATATATTTTATATATATATACATTATAGGCATATATATACATATATATTATTATTCTCAATGTTATTATTATTATTTGTATTTCTACAACCATTTGCCTTTTTAAATCATGATCCTAGTTTCTATGCTAATATTCTATATTATTTATTTGTAGCAAAAACAACATCATTTTTTATTTTTTATTAAGCATTAAGCATTTCACAAATATTATATTTTTATTATTATCACATCTTATACTATTTTCTAAATAATTTTACATTTTTTTATTATTCAAAGCTTTTTTAATATTAAACCCCTCCTTATATTTTAAACTCATAATCCATTTATTTCCCCATACTTAAACCCATAATACATTTATTTCCCGATGCCAAAAAAAATTTCTACAACCCATAAAACACCCCTAAAGCTAACCGGACCGGCCCAATCCCCAAAATCGGCCGACCTGGCCCAATATCCCTTTATCCCACTCCCCATTTTATTCCCCTCACCCAAAACAATATCAATCCACCACAAAATCATAAGCCCAAACGAACCCCCCCCAATTCAATAACCCAATCCTCGACCCAAAACCCATTTCGCCCAACCCATTATCCCTAAAACCTAATCCCTAACCCAAAACCCTCACCATTTTCTCTCACCCTTTCCCAAAAAACAAAATCAGCCGCATCACCCTTTTCCTCTTCTCTCTTCCATTTTCAGAATAGCAACAAACTCTTTCAACCATGGACATGCTTGGTCTACTCCTTTTTCGTTCTATGAATCACGTGATGCCTGTAAATCCGTAAAACGTCCAGCTTTTTGACGATTTCGTTTGACCCATTTCAAAATTTGAAGCTAAAAACCCCACCCAAAAGAGCCCTAGAAAATCCTAAATTCATCCTATAAATATTTAGCATGTGGAGTCCGAAAGAAGGAGTTTTTTTTGTGGCCGCCGCCTCTCCCCTCTAAACTTCCAAATACTTTTCTATTTCTTACTTAGCCTTCCTAAATACAAGCTAAAAGTCACTTTTCATTGCTCGATTTTCTTCTTCCTCAAATCTCTCCTAGCTTTGGCAGGTATATCTTTTATTGTGTTCCTTTATCCGTACGTAAGGTCGTAGTTCGGTGGATCTGAAGGACCTCTACCTCGGTTCGCTACCCGGAGAAGGTCCGTAAACTTATTTTATTTTTATTTATTTTTATTTAGTTAATGTGAAGTGGTCTGTATGACTTGATTATATGTTTGTTAGATGTGTTTATCTTAAGAATAGTTGTTATTTATGTTTGTTAGTTTGGGTCCAAAACATGTTTAAATGATGTTAAGTGTTGCTTGAATCTGTTAGATTAGTTTTCAGGTATACTGTTTAACTTATAACTGTTCTGAGTCATTAAGTTCATATACCAAGTTATTGTTTAAGGTTATTAGATTGAATGATAACATGGTAAGGCTACTGTTGGACTATTGAATTAATTAATAAGCATGTGTAATTAGTGAGACTTATTGATACTCATTAAGATAACTGTTAAGCCCATTCTAATTAAGACTTGTTAGTTGCTTATGGTCCTCAAGTCCGTGTTATGCTATACCATGTTCTGAATGTTGTCGACATATTGACCTCTCATCTATGTTAGCCCTTTTGTTAGACAATATCAAGGAGTTTAATTATTTTAAGACTGGATACATGCTGGTATGGCCTGTTCTGCATATTTCTCTGTGGTTTAGAAAATAATATGGTTCAGTTCTCACTTTGAATAACTGTTTAGCATGAAATCTGGGGATATAAATCTGAGTTGGTTAGTGTGCAGCCTGAATATGATCCTATGTGTCTAGTTAGCATGTCTGAGGTGCCTCCCTCTAAAGGGTTACTTGGCTCATCTATGTTTATCCCACTAGTGTCCACTGAATTAGTCATGCATTTCCCCTACATGATTAAGTGTTAAAATGCCTCCATGTTACCCTGTAAAGTCCCCCCAACTGTCATGTATCATGCATATCTATTGAGTTTTTTTGAATGATATTTGCATCAGTGCTTTGCACCATTTTGAACCATTTTACCCTGATAAGTTATCCTGCCTAATGCATTCTACTTGGTCCTGTGATCATGTTTCATATGGTAAACATGTAAAGGGTAAAGAGTGTTGAAATTTGCTTGTTTATGAGAGAGCCTGGCCTGTGATTTTTTGTGTAATGAGCCTATCTTAGCATAGGTGTCTGGTTTAAGCATATTTCAATATCATGACATGTCTATTGAAGGGATTAGACTAACTGTTAGGCTTGAACTATAGTTATGCATAGTCATTTTAATATTGAAAACCTAGGTAAACATTCAGAGTGTTATTATTGTGCCACTATCTTGATCTGAATATGTTTCTCCTTTATTAGTATACATAGCCCTGCCCCTATCTTGGTACTAATTTAGTTCTTATTTATCAAAACTCTGTTTTGTACTGTCCTGGTTTGGTTGTTTCAATTGTTGTTCAGCATGTGTAGGTTTCTGTGGGCTTGGCTATACTGGAATAGTTCTACATGTTCAAAAATGCTATTTTGTTCTGGTCATTTGCGTACTCTTATTGGTCTCATGCAACTACTAGGCAAATTACAATGGTTATTTTGCATAGAGTTAGGGTGCTCAACACTTGGGATATGTGACTGTTTAAGTCTAGCTTTAGGATAGTTGATCCCATGTGCCTAGAGTCATACTATTGAATGGTCATTTTATGTAATTTGCTTGCTCTATACTCATTTGGGATAGTCATATACGTGGTTTCATAGGCTGGAATGTAAATGAACCTTATGATAGGCAGTGATGCCTTTTTCCTCAGGCTGTTTATCTCCATCTTGCCTACTGTGTCACATTGTCAGCATTCTCTGTTTTGTTGTTACATTTTATCAGCATGTAAAGCATGTCTTGGATAACATATACCTATCATGTCTGTCTAAGAGGCACCCCTCCACACAATACACAGTTTGAATCTTATCATATGCTTGTAATTTGATATACTCTGCTCACTTAAAAGTATTATGTGGAATGGTTTATTCGATTGCTAAGACTCTAGCGTGTTTACCAGATCAGTCATATTAGGATTTATTTGCTCTAGTGTTCAATATGTATATGAAAGCATGTAACACTCATTAGATCACTTAGTTGCTAAAGCAGCCTACTATTTGTTCTAAAAAAAAGAAAATATCATCCATGCATTCTCTATTGTTGAATCTGATTCTGCTCAATATACTTTTGTTAATCTACTTGTTTTGCCTGAATCATGTGGTCTTTTGCTTTTCATCCCCTTATCTGGTGTTTGAATTTACCTACAGCCTAAACTTGCTCATCTTTTGCTTGCAATGTCATGAGAAAGTATTCTTTGTTTCACCCTGCAAAATACGAAATTAGTATCTTATTCATTTCTTGTGCTAAGTATACAGATGGTATACTCTAGAAGATACAAGGCATATAATTCAGGTATACCTGGTGTATATCAGAGTTTGTATATTCCTTGTATATTCTTAAGTATATTATATATCTTTGGACAGATCTTGTGCATATCAACCCTTATATGTTAATTGAATACTTGAATGTGAGCCCAACTCATTTCTGCTAGCATCTTTTTATGACTGCTTTTGGGCATGGGTTATTCTCTTTATTTTATTTTCCTCTTTGTATTCTATTAATAGTTTTGGGCCTAGCCCACTGTCTGTTGTCCTCTTCTCTTATCATTTTGCTGACTAACAACTCGGGCCAATTAATGAGTCTTACCTGATTTTATTCTAATAATGGGTTGATTAGTTTAGATAAATTTTATTTGCAGTAGATAAATTTGGGTATGTGTAATTTGCATCATTGTTTCCCTCATTCAAGTCTGAAAATTATATGTTTGGAGCCGCTTTCTATTTCTGCGTGTTAATTATTCCCTAAGGCCCAACAACATATTACTTTTCATGAATGATTTATTTACATTTTTTATGTATATATGTCCATGTCCCGTTTACTAATCCTTTTCTTTCCTTTATTTACATGAAACACATCGGGAGCAACGAAGAGTCTCGTTATGAGACTCATCATGGCTAGTGTCAAACGAAGACCCGCATCCACCTTCCTTGCATTCTCCAAACTCGGGATTTCAAAACAAATAGGGCGAGATGATGTCGTCATCCGCTTTAGTTCCCTTTCATTGTTATTCTTTAATTTCGGGTCTGTAATAATTATTTAATGTTTGTGTGATTGTTAGGATATTTAGAATAATTAGGCCATGAATGGATAATTAGTAGGGTAGTTAAAACCCGTCGCTAGCTTATTTACTTATAGGCCCGGTTAATTCAAACATAGAAACCCTCCGCTAGTTTATTTATTTTTAGGCTCGTCAGGCATATTTAAAATTTTCAAAACAACTTTGATCATTTTTTGTTCACTTTATTAATTGTACAACTCAAAATGATTTCCAAAATTACTTCTTTGGCATTATAAGTAATTCATTTTTCTCCTTACTATTAATTGTCACAAATGCATACTTTTTCCACTTTTACATGTATTTTCTTAATATCATACAAATGAATACTTGTACAACATGCATCCTTTTCATTAATTATTTGCAAACATCTTTTTAACTTTATACTTTAAACATGCATTTTCCGTAGTATAATATTAACCTGAGTTTAACCGGATAACCGCAAGTTAGCGGATCTTAAAGGATGCCTAACCCCTTCCCTTTAGAATAATAAAGAACCCTTACCTAGAATCTCATTAGTTTCGCAGACCTTAAAATTAGAGTTACATTGCAGCATTTAGTTAATATTCAGGTGTCCTAATTCACCATAGAATAATTAGGTGACGACTCCTTAATCATACCCAGGAATCACAGGATATGTTATACTCCGCTTTGACCCGCGGGTCGAAAAACAGGCACGACATTCATTACCTATTTATACAGTTTTTCGTTATACGTTCTGCCCCTCCGGATTTCAATCAATCCGAGGCAGAAACTTTAAACAGCGATAACTCTCAAACCGTATATCGGTTTTCGCCCCGTTCGGACTCAATCTGACCGTGAAGGAGAGTTATACACCCCTAGAAAATTTCGTCCCATTATAACAAGGATAACTCAGCAAAAACAATCCACAATCACCATGACTCAAACTTGTTACCAAATAATACTATATCAATAATTCATCACAAGTTATACTACACCCTTTTTTTCATGATTTCTCTTCCAACATCCATATTATGTTTTAACATGCATTGTAACCCAAAATCAAAGGATTTTACTACGAATTTGTGAGTGAGAGAACTCACCTTTATTTCTTCAAAAGTTTTATTACACTGCCACTATTCTCCTTCTTGCACACTTGATCTTTTCCCAACATTGCTCTTGGAAAACCTGGAAAAAAAAAGACAAAAACTTCACCAAAAAGGTGAATTTTCGTCCAAGAAGGTGAGGGGAGAGGAGATGTTTCCTTTGATGTTTTTGACTTTTGAAGATATAGAGAAAAGTTGAGTGTTTGAGTCTTACAAAACCCCAAGTAGGGAAGACCTAGAGGAATATCCAGGTCTAGTAGAAGTCTAAGTTAGATATAGCTCTTCTAGTTCAAATAGGAGAGTGTTTTTTAAAAAAAAAATCTTTTTTTTCTTTTTTAAATGTCCGGGACTTTACACTTATCTTTCATTTTTTTCTGCCCTCACACCTCTTCCCAAAATGGTAAGGTCGAACGGAAAATCCGAACCATAAACAACCTAGTTCGTGCCCTACTTGATCACGCCTCAATTCCCCCTCAATTATGACATTACACACTCTACATGACTACCTATCTCCTAAACATAATCTCAAACAAGTCTCTAGCTCAACGGTCGCTCACTCAATTTCTGTTTCGTAGGAACTCCTACCAACACTTGCTTATCTTTGGATGTCTCTGTTATCCTCTCCATCCGATCACTCACAAACTCCAACCCCAATCTTCCCCATGTGTGTTTCTGGATTACCCCGCCAATCATCATGGTTACTCGTGCTATGACTTGTCAAGCCGTAAAATTATTATTTCACGTTATGTCCTATTTGATGAGTCTTAATTCCCCTTTGCCTCCCTAAACTCGCCACTCGGCATTCCTACGACTTCTTAGATGGTGGCCTGGACCCTCTTCTAATTCATCATTTACATAGTCCGCCGTTCCAGACATATTCCTTTACTCCTCGTTGAAAATTAGGGGTTCAATTGAACCCCTACCTATAAGGCTAGATACGCCTCTGCTTTTGGGGTTCTGTCGTAGAATTCTAATTGGGTAAAAAATTGAAAACTAAAGATTGTTGCATGTGAACCTTCGATAATTTTGTGGGGGAACTGGAGACTAGACGAATTATTATAGAAGGAAAAAAAAAGTCGTAAAAGGAAGCACGTTTACGTAAAGTCATCATGGATCTAGCAAGAATTCTTCTGCATGTTTTTATATATAACGCAGATGATGAAATTAATGAAAATCGACAGTTGATGAAAGAACTTTCTGTTTTTTGGAAAATGGCTCAATGGAGCTGGTATTTTCTGTTGACTGCACTGCATCAAAGATAATATATTGCCATGTTCAATTTCTCTCTCTCTATATATATATGATTGGCATACTCTATTAATGACCAATAAAACGAATAGCATCCATAGAAGTTTATTACATTTGTATATGTGTTCTCCGCAAGTATAGCTAAAATTAGAGGAAGAGAGCATAGTTGAAAAGGTCTTACAATCCTATGTCTATTATTAAGTCTGTTTTTCTTCTTCCTGTGTCGTCCATTTTTTCTTCCTTACCACCTCCTGCGCCGTTGTGTGCTTTCACACGGCATCAGCTGGTGGTGATCCATCCGTTTCCTCTTTCCCTGCTTTGTTTTTCGTAAATGTGATCCATAATCAGCAAATATATTCAACAAAAATCACTAAAAAAAATCATTTTATACCTCCATGGTTATAATAACCAAAGGAATGCAAATTCCATGGAGGTCTATCTCATGGATCGCATTAGTTTTGGTTGCTTACAAATTTCAAACATGTAGCGGGCAAGATTACGGCGGAGAGGAGACAAAACCGGCAGCACCACCACCGGAGCAAGAGAATTGCGATGGAATCTTCGTCACATATAGTTTCGAGGGACGAGAAAAGGTATTGTTGGAAATAATTAATTTAAAGTAGTAGAAAACCAAAATACGTTTTTCTGTTTTTAGTCAAAGTAGGTTTGGTACTGTTATAAATAGGGATGTTACTAACTGTTTTCATAGTGTGGAAATTGTAGACAACATTCAGAGATTTACAAAGTTTATGAATAAATTAATTTCCTTCAGGTATATCCATTGGTGAAGAACGTATCGGCACAGGCATGGTCATTTAAGTCCATGTTAACGGTGATGAATACAGGGATTTACGAGCTGAAATCGTGGAAAGTTTTCGTAGGATTTCAGCATAAAGAGCTGTTGGTATCCGCGGATGGAGCTGTCGCGATTGATGGAGATGGATTTCCTGTAAAAGTGGGTAAAAATGGTACGACATTGGCAGGATATCCACAGTCCGATTTGAAAACGGCGATAGATACAGCTGGAGATTTTACTCAGATGTCTGCTCAAATCAGTATTAAGGGGACACAATTTGGTCTCAAAGAGAAATCAACTCCTATGCCTTCAACAATCAAGCTTGTCAATGAAGGATACAAATGCCCTGCTCCTAAGCGCTATAGTACGTATGTCTTTTTCTTTCTTATTGGGGTATATTTCATTTCGGTAGATACTTATGTGCAGCATCTAAGTAATTTAATGAAGTAAAAATATACATTAATTAATCATGATTAAGTAACAACTATATGTCTTCAAACACATACCATATATTCATTAGTTTGGTGTAAACATCTCTATGAGTAGTTTTTACCATTTTTGGTGCTCGTAGTTTGAAGACTACATTCTTGGTTGCACTAAATGCATTTGAAGAAATCAAATCTTCTTACCTGCGTATAGATCCTTTGCACTGCACTTGAAATCATAGGATAGAAGATTTTCTTTTTTTATGAGTTTAACCATTTGCTATCTGAATTAATCCTTTGGTCCGGCTAATCTCCTTTGGTGTTATTTACGCTAGATGACCACTTCTGTGGCCTTGTATTTAAAAGTTTGCAACTTTTTAAAACAAAGATCCGTGGTTTGAATCCTAAACTGGAAATATGTAGCTACTTTCAAACTTCAGACCACTAATCTAATTGTGAAAAAGTGGCCAATTTCTAGGTACCGGTCTACAAAAGTAGTTATTTCTGTAAATTAACCCGGCAATTCGTGCCAGATAGGCCTACCAAGGAGGAGCATTTTCTAAGGCCTTTGGTTAAGAGCATTCCACTTGACATAAGAACTACATATTTATATAAACTTTATATTGTAACAATGACATGCAGTTCAAAGCTCAAACAAATTAGGAAACATTGTAATGTTTATTAGCTACACTATAACACAAAGGTGTTGAAACTTTTGTAACAAAAATATTATCATGGTTCTCTGCTATCTCTTCTTTTTTTCATGCAAACTGCTCTATGTTTCTTGTTCTTGTTTACTTCTGAATTTATGTTTCTCTCTTTTAATCTCTAACGTCGTTCCCTTTCTCCCTCTTCCATAGAAATGTACGCGTGTATGCTTTCGATGTAGTTGTGGAATAAATTTTTGGTGGCCATGTGTAGATTATACTGCTAGAAGGTTGACCTGTTTAACTCTTTTGCAGAAAGTTACCAGCAAGTTTGCTGCAAGAGGGATCCTAAATACAAGCCCAAGAATGTGACCACTAAATTCATGCCTCGTCGCTATGGAGACCTCTCCATAACCTACGACGTTCTATCAGCGTACACAAACAGGTACCAAGCCCAAGTCACAATTGACAATCTCAATCCTTTGGGTCGTCTTGATCACTGGAACTTAACGTGGGAGTGGATGAGGAGCGAGTTCATTTACAACATTAAAGGTGCGCATACTCACAAAAAAGACCCTTCTGAATGCATTTACGGACCTCAAGGACAATATTACAAGGATTTTGATTTCACCACTGTGATAAATTGCCTAAAGAAGCCAATCATTTCTGATTTGCCTAAAGAGAAAGCGGACGATGATAAAATTGGAAAGTTACCTTATTGTTGCAGAAATGGCACTCTTTTGTCACCTATCATGAATGAGACCGAAGCAAGGTCCATTTTCCAGATGGAAGTTTTCAAACTTCCTCCTGATTTAAACAGAACAGCCTTAAATCCGCCTCAGAACTGGAAAATCGAGGGTACAATTAACCCGTCTTATACATGTGGACCTCCAGTCAGAATTGATCCATCAGCATTCCCGGATCCTAATGGAATTGGAATGGTTACTACTGCCGTGGCCAGCTGGCAAATTACTTGTAACATTACTCGCCCGAAGGCCAAAGGAGCCAAATGCTGTGTTTCTTTCTCTGCTTTTTACGCCGAGTCTGCTATTCCATGCAACACTTGCGCCTGCGGCTGTGAACAGACGTCTAAATGTGACGCGAATAGAAAGCCTTTGCTTCTTCCTTCAGAAGCACTTCTCGTCCCTTTTGAAAACAGGGAAGAAAAGACTAAAGCTTGGTACAATATCAAACATTTAGGTCCTCTGCCTAAGAAACTACCTTGTCCTGATAATTGTGGGGTGAGCATTAATTGGCATGTGGATAGTAACTACAAGACCGGGTGGACTGCGAGAATAACACTGTTCAACTGGGAAAATGACGCGTTTGAAGACTGGTTTTCCGCGATAACAATGAAGAAAGATATAGCTAAAGGCTATGAAAATGTGTACTCATTCAATGGTACAAAGCTGCCTCATGAAAGGAATAACACTATATTTATGCAAGGTTTGCCTGGTTTGAATTTCTTGGTGGGAGAAGTTAATGGGAGTAATCCTAATAAGGATCCAAGAGTGCCTGGAAAACAACAATCTGTTATTTCATTTTTAAAGAAGGATACACCACATATTAACATTGAAGCTGGTGATGGATTCCCTTCTAAGGTGTTCTTCAATGGGGAAGAATGTGCTCTTCCACCTGATTTCCCCAAAAGTACTGCAGCATTAAAATCCCAAGTTGGTCTTTTGCCAGCAATTTTACTTGCTCTCTTCACTTTTTTTCTTTTGACTGATGGATTACACTGATCATCTCTCCACATTACGAGCTGGTATGATCATAAATCATGAAACAACTCACTTTTTCTTTAATATACTTTGTGGTGAACTTTTACTGCTTCTCTCTGTCTAATTTTATGCGACACACTTTTCATAAGTTTGTCATGGAAAAATGATCACGTTTCTATAAAGTCGTTTTCTTGCTTTTGTGTTAGCTCATGACCTAAATGAGTCGAACATACACCCTAGTACGTGTTCCTCGATGGTGAGGGCACCTCCAAAGAGAAGGGGTTTTCGTGACATTTCTTATTTGTTGTCTACTTGTCTTGTATGTCTAATAAGTTGTTTAATAATTGGCATGTTGAATCGTATACATAATATGATAGGTTGGTGTTCTATTTGCTCACAATTCCCGTTTGATACCGGATAAAACAAATCTTAGTTTTCGGTTTCCTTGGACATGGAAGAGGGGTATAGGCAACTATTTAATCTTATCATTTTAACTTTAAGATCTTAATGATATGATTTGTCAGGACTTGGGAATCACATTTTATAAAAGTTCACATTTTTTTTAGATGAGAGAAGTATGAAAGGACATGTAGATCTTACCATCATTTTTATTGCTGGCCATAAAAGCAATTTTGGTACTTTACGTATATTTAGCTTATGCATCAAAAAAATTCCGTTATTTCTTAAATTACGTGTCTAGTCAACACTGTCCACTGATCTTTTGTCATCTATATATTACAAGTTCTCTCTTATACTTTTTCTAGAGGCAATGGCCTTGAAGAGATTGGAGCAGTAAAGAAGAGAACAGAAAAAAAGGGACCATTACATGACTCTGAAGTTGAAGAGTACTGTAATCAAGTTGAAACAGCAAAAGAAGAAAGAAAAAGAAAAATATGTTGTATGATTATACATGAATCTACTCATTTATATCTGATCTCTTCAAATTTATATTCAAATAAAAGTCCATCCCTTTTCTTGTTTAGGTGGTTATTGTGAACTCATGATTTTTATGTTCTTCAAAAGAAGTTCAAAAGTGGATGATAGGCTTTAAACTTTGATCATACTGGACTATATACTAGTTCTTCAGTGGTATTAATAATAAACAATAGTAGCAAACAAATATAAACTAATCGTTAAGTGTAAGACCTTTTTCTGCTTATTCAAAGTTCTTTATGCTGCTTCTTCTGTTTAAGTTTGACAGCGTAAAATTGTATTTAGGGAATCCAATTACACAATTTTTTAATTAAGAAAATTCCTAATTATTGAAAATAGTTTACAGACTATACATATAAATACAATTCAAGTCAATATATATATTTTTTTAAATAAAAAATATTCTAAGACATAGTGGATAATCAAATACGTGAAGTGTAACACAAGACATTCTTATAAGATTGTATATGAATTTTATTTTGTGCCTAATACAACCGATACAAGATTTTGGATCACGAATTCTACTTGTCAAAGATACATGAATCGTACCCGCAAGGGTAGCCAAGTTGGTATAGCAGTAGAGCACGGGACCGCAAGGTCTCGAGTTCGATCCCCTGCATAAACCTTCTTGGTTGAGCCTGTCACACATGGCTTGCCAAGTGTGGTTAATCGGCTGACGTGGTTTGCAGGCTATTGCGTCAGTCCGGGGTTTACCCTGTGCGCACTCGAAAGAATAGCGGCTGCGGGTTCCTTCGTCAACAAAAAAAAAAAAAATACATGAATCGTCACACAACTTATGTCAGTTGACACGGAGTAAATTTTTCCCACAAGGTCTAGAAACTTTCTTGTTTCACTGTGAGTCCCAATTTTATGGAGGGAACCTCATAAAATTAATCACCATCACAAGCACTTACAATTAATCACTAAAAATAATTAAACACATTTCACTGTTGTCATGGCGAAGATTTCACTTGTTGCAGCTCTTCTGTTGTGCTTGTTAGCCGTTGCAAGTGCCAACACCTTCACCGTCACGGTGACGGATAGGGGTGAGCACGGGTACAGGTTACCCAGATATCCGACCGGAATCGACACTAATGGATAGGTTCCGGATAGATATATTATAATAACGGGTAGGTTCCGGGTAGTAAAATTAGGAACCGATCAATGTCGGATCCGGTTCCGGCAAATAGAGACAGGGTACCCGTACCTGGAACCGATACCCGGAACCTATAAAATATTAAATATTTTTACTTTTTTAATTCCACTTGCAATCTCTTGCCCTCTTCATTTTCACATTTATCTTCCACTCTGCACTCTCTTCCTCTCCAATCAAAGCAGCAAATTCAATCTCTCCTCCATCGACACACACCACAACAGGTATTATTTTCCCAACTTCCCTAACCTCTGCGAATTGAAAGTATTTGCCATTAATCGAGTTGTTGCTACCTGCGAATTGGAAGTGTTTGCCAACTTCCCTAACCCCTGCGATTGTGGTTTAACTTTTCATATTCGAGTTGCTACCTGCGCTATCATTTCAATGTAATTTGAGAGGGTGAAACACTAGTTAGGTCACACACACACTACACTCCAGTGCCCAACATGTGTTCGATAATTTGCCACACCGAATTTGGGCCTAATACAACAAATTCAATTAGGTATTCTGATAAAACCTAATACAGCTAAAACTTAGGAAACACTCTACAGGGAACCCGGGAACCTACCCGGAACCGCAGGGTCCGGGTAGATTTCGGGTAATGATTGCTACGGGTACGTTCCGAGTAGTAAATTTAGGAACCGATCTTTTACTGGATAGGGTCCGGGTAGTTCAAAAAAGTTAGGGTACCCATACCCGCTCACCCCTAGTGACTAAGGACGATATTGAAAATCAAGGGTCACAAAGTGTAACAGAACTAGGGTTATGTTACTGATTTTCGTAAGAAAGGGAAAGGAGAAGGAGAGAGAAGAGAGAAAAGGAAATGTTTGTTATATTTCTGATAAATTCTCAGTACAAGGACTCAGCATATATAATATTAGAAGTGCTTGTAGTGGTTTCTAATACCACAAACTTGAGGGACTTAATATTAAAAACTACCTGGTATAATAATTAACTTAAGGGACCTAAACTGACTTATTTAAACTTAGTTCTAAATTGTCACAATATACATTTGTGACACTCCATGCTCTTTCAAACAACACTTGTTCTACTCAACTTGAAACTCTGGAAACTGAGATTTGATGAATTGATAATCCTCCCAGGTAGATTCTTCTGGCAGCAAGTTTTCCCATTGAATCAAGACTTGTGTGGTAGCCTTATTCCCTCTTTTCACCATCCTCCTATCCAACACTGCCACTGGTGTTACCCTTTGGTTGGCCCTCTGCTGAACAGAAAGGGGGGTCAACAGAAGGAATGATGTGATCCCATATCCTCTTCTTGAGTTGAGAAATATGAAAGACTGGATGTATCTTGGAACCCTCTGGTAGTGATAATCTATATGCCACTGGTCCAATTTTTTGAGTGATCTGATAAGGGCCATAGTATTTTGATGCAAGCTTGAGACTCTTCCTTAAGGCCATAGATGTTTGTCTATAAGGTTGCAATTTCAAAAACACCCAATCTCCAACAATAAACTCCATCTCAGTTCTCTTCTTGTATGCATTGATCCTCATCATATTCTGTACCTTGGTCAGGTTCTCCTTCAACACTTTGGCCATTAGCTGTCTTTCCTTGAGCATTTGATCAACAATGTCCACTTTGGTCTTAGCAATAAGTTCAAAAGTTAGTTGGGGAGGATCATACCCATACAACAAACATACACGTGTCGTGTATCTTGAGGAACAATTCAATAACACGCGTCTTAAAAACTTTGCGAATATGTCCGACCATTGCAAATAATTAAAATTATTTACCGATTAATTATCCAATGTGGGCACTCCGATTTCGAACACTAAGATGGTATTACAAATAATTAATGGTTTGACAAAAGGTGCAATCCTCAATTTGTTTTGGTCGGAAATGGAAAACGCATTCCAATTCAAGGGTATGGCACCACCCACACACCGAAACCTCACCCTCCCTTTTCCCTCCGCAACGTACTCTATGCTTCTAATATCATTAAAAATTTAATCTCTGTTAGAAAATTTGTTATTGATAATACTGTATATCTTGAGTTTGACCCCTTTGGTTTTTCTGTGAAAGACCTGCGTACGGGGACACCTCTTACGAGATGCAATAGTATGGGGGACCTATATCCTTTTTCATCCACTTCCGCTGTCAGTACCAACCCACATACATCCCTTGCTGCGATCTCTCCATCCACGTGGCACAACAGACTTGGACACTCGGGAGCTCCCATTTTTAACTTTCTTAGAAGTCACAATTTAATTTCATGTAATAAGGGGAATCTTGCCCCAATTTGCTATTCTTGTCCTTTAGGTAAACATGTTAGACTTCCGTTTATGTCATCTTTAAGTGCTACTTTTTCTCCCTTTGACATTATTCATGCGGATTTATGGACATCTCCTATATCTAGCAAACTTGGTCATACATATAATTTGGTCTTGTTAGATGATTTCTCTCATTTTATTTGGGTCTATCCGCTCAAATTTAAGTCTCAAGTTTACTCCACGTTTCTTAAATTTCCCACATATATTAAAACTCAATTTGAAAAGGACATCAAATCATTTCAATGTGACAATGGTCGTGAGTTTAATACTTCCCTCTTTCATAAATTTTGTGCGGATAATGACATGGTATTTCGATTCTCGTGCCCCCATACCTCTCCCCAAAACGGTAAAGCCAAAAGAATCCTACGTACCATTAACAATATGATTTGTACATTTATTATTCATGTGTCTCTCTCACCAACTTTTTGGGTATACGCATTAAAATTGGTAGAATACATATTTAACATATTACCTACCAGTACCCTCCGTAATAGAACCCCGACAGAAATTTTATTCCGTCGAATCCCCACATATTGTCACATATGCACTTGCGGTTGTCTATGCTACCCTAATCTCGCCCACACGACCTCTCACAAGTTAGCACCTCGGACCACTCCTTGCATTTTCTTAGGTTTTCTACCAAACCACAGGGGATATTTCTGCTTCGATCCATCCACCAATAAAGTCTTTATCTCTCATCACGTCATGTTTGAGGAAAAAGTCTTCCCTTATTCCAACATTCGTCAGTTTCACATCCCCGACTATGACTTTCTTAATAATTTGGATACTTCCCTTCTCCTGCAAAACATAATACGTGGAATTCCTGGTTCGGCTCCACGCCTACTACCTCCGGCAGCCTCCCCGCTACGGCCTCACTCCCTGTCGACCACCCCACTATTTTTGAATCCAGTCGCTGCCCCAACCCAACCTCCCATTACCGTAACCTCATCCCATTGCCCCCTTCCGATAAACTCAACCTCACCCAACGTTCTCGCCACCGACTCGACACCACACATTCCACATTCATCGTCACCAACCCTCTTGCCCTACTGCTTAGATTCAACGTCCCTTCCCCACACCACTGCCCCTATCCCCACACACAGAATGGAAACCCGTGCCCAGCATGGGATTTTCAAACCAAAATTTCATTTTAATCTATCCACTCAAGTTATATCACTAATACCCAAAAACCCAAAACTAGCAAAACGTGACCCGAATTGAAATGCGTCCATGCATGAAGAATTTGATGCGCTTACTACTCAGTGCACTTGGGATCTTATACCGAGACCATAGGGGCTGAATGTGATTCATTGTATGTGGCACTTTCGTCACAAGTTCAGAGATAGTGGTGAGCTTGAACGCCATAAGGCCAGACTTGTGGAAAATGGCACAGGGCAACAAGAGGGTATTGATTGTGGTGAGACCTTCAGTCTGGTAGTTAAACCTGTAACCATTCGCATTGTTATGAGCATAGCTATGGGCAAGAACTGGTTGATTCATCAACTTGATGTGAAAAATATGTTCTTACATGGGGATTTGAAAGAAACTGTTTACATGCACCAACCGTCTGGCTTTGTGCATCCAGAGGCTCCTCAGTATGGTTGTCGTCTCCGTAAGTCACTATATCTATATGGTTTAAAACAGGCCCACAGGGCTTAGTATGAGCGCTTTGCCACTTACATCATGCAGATTGGGTTTCGTGTGCAACAGAAGTGACAATTCACTTTTTATTTTTCATCGAGGTATTGACACTGCATACCTTTTGCTATATGTGGATGATATTGTTCTGACTGTCTTTTCTGATGTGCTGAAAAATGAGATCATTACCCTGCTCAGATTCGAATTTGCTATGACAGACTTGGGGAAGTTGAGTTATTTTCTAGGGATTTATGTGATCAGATATGTCGATGCTATGTTCATGTGTTAACGTAAGTATGCCGAAGAAATTGTTTACATGGCTAAAATAAAAAACTGCAAGATCATGCCTACTCAAGTCAACTCAAAGTCGAAACTCAATGCTGATGATGGGGATCCGGTGCTCGATCCCTCACTTTATAGGAGTCTCGCTGGTGCTCTTCAGTATCTTTTCACAAGGTCTGATATTCCCTATGATGTTCAGTAGGTGTGTTTGTTTATGCACGCCCCTAGGGAGCCTCATTTTACAGCTCTTAAACGTATCATTCGATATGTTAATGGTACTCTTGACTATGGATTACATCTCTATCCCTCTGCACCGACAAGGCTGATATCATATACGGATGCCGATTGGGCATGCTGTCCAGACACACGTCGATCCACCTCCGGCTATTGTGTATTTTTAGGAGATAACCTCGTCTCGTGGTCTACCAAGCGGCAAGCCACACTCTCCCACTCGAGTGCAGAAGCAAAATATAGAGGCGTTGCGAATGTTGTAGCTTAGATCTGTTTGCTCTGAAACCTCCTTCTGGAGCTTCATTGTCCCTTACGTAAGGAGTCTATAGTTTACTGTGACAATATATATGCGGTCTACTTGTCTCATAATTCGGTTCAGCATCAGCGAACCAAACATATTGAGATTTTGTTCGTGAGAAGGTTGACATGGGTCATATTATGGTGTTGCATGTTCCTTCTTCGTATCAGTACGCAGATATCTTCACTAAGAGGCTTCATCGGCAGTTGTTCCTTGACTTTAGATCCAGTCTCAGCGTACAGCCTCCTCCCGCTCCGACTGAGGGGGTGTGATAGCGAATATATTTATATATATTCCCAGTATATTCTGTAATTAATATTTGAGTGTAATTATGTAAAGTAGAGATCCACATTCAATTGAGATTCGTATTGTATACACTATATATATTGTATTAATGAGAAGACCCCAGTCAAGGAAGATTAATACAATTCTACATTAACAATAGATATAACTTAAACTCTAAATTAAAACAATACTTAGTGATTAGTAACATTTTTTGTAGAGGCAAAAAGATAATCAAATTTTGGATACTTGGTGAAAAATATGATTTAATCATGTTAATTAGGCCATTTTCACATGTTAGGTTGGTTAACCCGGTCAATTCCTTGTTAATTCCGTTTCCATTTATTTATGGTAGAAATTAACTAGTAGTACTACGTTATACTGCTAATGAGTATTGGAGACGACGAAACATTTTTAACGTTGCCGTTTATACTTCGCCACTTCATTCTATCTATGTGAATTTAGTTTAATGATGTATAAATGTACATGCATATCCTAATTACAAAGTAACAACATATGCATGCACCCTGTTTCATTGGTGGTTCGAGATAAACGCATCTAAGACATCGACAATTTTAAATGGCGTCAGATAAGGGGATCATTAAAAATATAAAAAAGTCTAACCAAATTGAAAATCCAATGAAACCAAGATAAATTTCATTTTTTGATTGATTTTCAATCTTTATAAAACCGACAATATTGTTTGGTTGGATTCGACATTAAAGAAAGGAAATAAAACTAACTTATATAAGGCATTTATTTGGCTCATGATTTGTATTATCACTTAGAAATATACCAAAAGGTGGATGATTGTCGTCTCATTAATGCCTCCAAAACGAGATAAGGTAAAAGAGAGGAAAATTTAGTCCATCTACAGTTCGACATGCATGGCTCTAACAGGTACACCATTCGATCTTACATTCATACTAAGAACTAATCGTTAATTATTTTGTTTTCTATTATCATATTCTATATAGGAATTTATTATGTTAACAGTAGTCTCACTCATTTGTGTTATGTATCGTAAAACCTCTATATAACAGTATCGTTGGATCCGAAATTTTTTTATTGCTATAGCGAAGGGTTGTTATACATCTATAATAGCATTGATATTTAAATAATATTTTCGTCATAGACAAAAAAATGCATAAAATTTAAATTTTCATTTTAAAATTTTAAATTCTAAGCTTAATCACACTTTGTATAACAAAGCAAAGATTTTTAATGGTGGAATATATATTCATATAATATTTTTTTGTCATAAATAGTGTATTAAAGTATCAAAATATTTGATCAAAATCTCTAGATTTATTATTGGTGATCCTAGAGATTCTATTTCTAATAAAGATGATTAATCATTATATGACCAAAAAAAAAGAAGATTGTTATTATAGAAATGTAGTTTTACCATGAGAGTACTGTTATAAAGATGGTTATTTTTTTATAGGTAAGAAGTTATTATATAAAGGTAAAACACTATAACATACTAAATCGAGTTCGAAAAAAATTATTGTTTTAAAAAAATATTGTTATATGAGGATATCGTTATACAGAAATATGACTTGCATATATTTTGTACCTATATATATGCCACATGAATTATTTAATTGAATGAATGAGATCTCCAAGAAATTAAACTGATCGAGTGATGCATACAATAGTCACAGTACTCCTCACAGAAGAAGCCAAATTAAGATGGTTCTATATGTAACCACTAACCACTATACTTCAAAAGATTCAAAATGAGCATTATTATTTGCATGCAAATTACCAACGTGTCAAAGCATTTCTTTGGTGCTGCCCACGTAACATCTCATGCAAATGTTTCCATTTGCCTTTTTTATCTTTCACTCAACACGTACTTGTCATGCAAAACATTGAATCTGCTATAAATATACAACCTTAAACCGAGTACTTCACCATCACAATTGCACTGGCAATTAATTAATTAATCACCAAAAAATTAAAATTAAACACATAATCTCAGTACTGTTGCAATGGCGAAGATTTCACTTGCTGTAACTCTTTTGTTGTGCTTGTTAGCTGTTGCAAGTGCTAACAGCTTCACCATCACCGTGAGTGAGGACGATATAGAGAATCAAGGGTCACAAAGGTGCCAAGAACAGATCCAGAGGCAGAGGCTCAACCACTGCAGGTAATTAATTACTTATTCTATATGTGTGTGTGTATAGTTAAGTACGTACTTTTTCCTTAAATACATACAATAGATCAGTCAGACACTAATTAAAAATAGTAGGAGTATAAGGTAAATATAAATTTGAGGCAGAAAATAAGGTCTTAAAATCAGCATAGTATTAGACTCAAATTCAATATTACAATATCAAAATTGTACTTTATTTGTCTCGTCAATTTATATGTCACACTTTTTTTGTCCGAAAAACAATGTTAGTACTTTTCTAGATATATAATTAATGTCGCTTTAAATTTTATACATAATGAGACACACAAGTTAAATGTTTAAGGCTTCTATTAGATCATAGTTTCAAATGCATTCTTTTTTGTGATGGGACAAGTATCATATAAAATAGGATAAGAGGAAATAACAATAACTTGACACTGTTCTCATAAAATGTTTGCCCACATAATCAATTACAAACATGGGCGGATGTAGTGTACACGTTATGGAATTCGGGACTTGTGTTTGAAATTTTACCAAATTATTACAAACAATATTTCAATGAATTCAAGCTCATAAAATTCAAATTCTAAATTTCTGTCTCTGACTGCAGGATGTACCTTTCAAGAAGTCACCAATATAACGGCGACGAGCTAAGCATGGTGACTAATGATGATGAGAGCAACCAAGCACAGGAGCATCTCCAACAATGTTGCCAGGAGTTGAGGAACATGGACACTCAATGCCGCTGTCAGGCACTTAGGAGGATGGTGTCGCAGGAGCGCGGCACCCAAGGCCAACAGGCGGAGCGCATGTTAGGGAGAGCTCGTTATCTCCCCCGCATGTGCAACATTCAGCCTACTCAGTGTCAATTCTAAGCTTGACGAACAAATATAGCTAACTAGCTAGCGTTTGTTAAAACACATCATCGTGTGTGAGCTAGCTTGTCTAGCTAGTGTTTTATGTTTTGATCGGATCGCATAGATAAAGGCGGCCATGAATGTAAGAGACTTGCTCGTTTAATATGAATAAAATGTCTTGTTTCCACCTTCTTCATACTGCATGCTATAATTATAACTTTCTATCTACATGCGTAGTGTTTTTTATATAGATCAGGTAAAAAGTACCTTGCAATAATACCTTTTTAAAACCTTCCGGACCGATGCGTCCGACCTACGCATGACATAATCAACCTAAGCATGACATAATCAAATCATCTCGAGTGACATTCTCTTGTTCTATCCTAGGTATTTGTATCGGTGAATGCCATCAATTTTTATTCTTATCTAATCTAGTATGATCACATACTTATATTCCGGATGTCCTGTTTGCAGGGTTGTTCAGATGTCCTGTTTGCAGGGTTCAGAAATTCCTTTGCAACTTTCTTGACGTTCATATTTTATTCTGTAGTCTTTCAATTACCATATAATTTCTAATTGCAGGGTTGTTCAGAAATTCCTTTGCAACTTTCTTGACGTTCATATTTTATTCGGTAGTCTTTCAATTACCATATAATTTCTATAATAAAGGCTATAAGTGATCAGAACTTTGTTCGGTAGTCTTTCAATTACCATATAATTTCTATAATAAAGGCTATAAGTGATCAGTTGTGACTTTGCTCCCAAAGGGCTTCCCTTAGGGGACCTATTAGAAGGAGCAACTTTGCTCCCAAAGGGCTTCCCTTAGGGGATCTATTAGAAGGAGGTTTGACTATCTGCTCGAACTATTACTATTGGCTAAACAACTTTGGAGCAAAGGGCTTCCCTTAGGGGACCTATTAGAAGGAGGTTTGACTATCTGCTCAAACTATTACTATTGGCTAAACTACTTTTTTTTGTGTTTAACTGCGGTTAAACACAACCAAAGCAAAGGGCTCAACCCTGGACATGCGGTGGAAACTACCAAGCTGGAGTACGGTAGGGGTAGAGGGAATAGTCGTCAACCAAAATATTTCAATAGTGATAATAAAAAAGACATGGAAATCCAAAAATGAAAAGGATAGGGGGACCCGAACAATTAGGCTATTCAAGTACCTAAAAGAGCTAGCTATATCAGAGTCATTATGTTTGGAGTTGAGTCGGATAGCTTCTCATTTGTTATGGCTCGATCCTTTTATGGCGAGGGAGGTGAATTCGCTAATTTAGATTTTTTAATCGGATTCTCTAAGACTTAAAATGGAGTGACTAGATTTGATTTCGTTCGAAAACAAGAGCTTTTTTGCCATTCCCTAACCTAAAGACTAGTGCCCTTCAGGGCAATATCGAATCGGATCTCACTCCTGCTTGAATGAAAAAGCCAATCAATCTTATGAAAGGAACCGAAGGAAAGGGCGGAGATTCGTGTAAGAAAGGAGGAGGTATTAGGGTTTAGGATCTTTCTCTAGAATCTGATATCATGTAAGAAATATTTTTCTTGATTATTTTCTTCCAAAGTGGTAGTAAATATATACTAAAAACAAGTATAATCCTAGGGTACAATTATAATAAGTAATGACTAAAATTACATCTACCATATACGGAATATACATAATTATGACTAATTATTTTTTCCTATTCTATCACTTGTGTCAGTTACATACATTGGACGTGCTATCAGAGTGTCTTTCAAGAAAGTTCCCTTGTTATCTGAGCTAACTATCAGAGGAGATTATGCTGAGTCTTTTATTTTTTATGCTCACAAGCACTCGAGCTATTGTCGAAATCTGAAGAAGCTTAAATGAAAGTTTTACGCGAGGTTAATTACGTTGTAGCATGCATCTGCCCTCTCTCTTCATTACATCACATGTAGTCTATTTTGATATTCAAATTAAGTTGTTAACATGCACATTTATTTAAACGTCCCCGATTGGTGTTTTAAACTTGCACATTTACTGTTGTTTTATAGGCAAATTTGGTGGTTAAGTTAATCCCTCCGGATCAAAAAGAGTGTACACTTAGCTTTTGCCCACCCCTTAAGAAAATATTAGTTTCTAGACAAAAATATGTAATTTGACTAAAATGTTCCTAATTAAATAGGTATTGGGATTTGGTTACCTAACACTTAATAAGGATAAAAATGGAAAAGTAAGATTAATTCTTTCTTGATTTGGTAAATGAACACTCTTTTTTTAAAAAAAAATAAAGGCTAGTGTACACTCTTTTTGATCCGGAGGGAGCATTTCATTTGATGAATCTTTTTTAACTTGTGAAATTGTGTTGGAACTTGGAACTGCCTGAGTTACTCAAGTTACTGCTATTTTTTATATCATAATGGGCACCATTTTGTAACTGGTATGTGAATAGGGGGATTCTATGAATATATATAAGAATTTTAAAAAGTTACATAAATATTATATTGAAAATTGTGTTTGAATTGTAAAATAAAAACATAATTTCCTGGAAATGATGAAATGTTGATTCTATATAAGCTAATTCAACAAAATATTCAATCATCAGTCAATAAATTCAATTTTAATTCTTCAGTGTTATAATTTTATCACTTCAATTTCACAAGTTATCGTGCTTCATTTTCAATTTTAGCAAAAACATATAGCCCTTGAACATACAAACAGGATTAATTATCAAAGCTACAAGGCCGTTTCCTATATAGTAGAAACATATAATTAGGAATATTAAGAATTCTCTGTAGCTAAGAAACTTGAAAAATCTGAAGAGATGAAGAAAATTAAAGATGTAATCAACCATCACTAAATTTAACTATTTGTAATCCTTATTTTAGAATCCCATAAGAGAATACATAGTTATGCATTTCTTCATTTTGTTTCTCGAGTTAAAGTATGACCTACAATAACACGTACCACTTTTCATATGACATATGATATAATAACTTACCGTAACAAGTTAAATTACACTGATAAAAGCATACACGATGATTGAAGAACCGGTTTTCTCTTATGTACTATACAGAAGATTTATCATAGAATCATAGGCAGGACGATAATGTTCCATTAACTATTTTTTGATAATTTTCTATCGGTGTAGCCATTTCTATGCATGGTTTCATCTTTGTCTCTGTCACTATGTATAAAAATTGTCAGCTAACAAGAGATCTGGCAAGACGAACGAAAAAATCATCAAGAAAATTAACTATTTCCGATATCTCCTCTTTTTCGTTTCAAAATCAGAGGAATAAAAGAAGGGGAAGTTACACATTTGGCCGCTAGGCAAAAGTATTTACATCCGCTAGCCAATATACATACATTATGTATATATTACATATCTGTCAGCTGCTTTTTGGGCGAGGTAATTGGTTTCTTATACTAATTATAATAATTTCATCATAAACTGGTAAACTACAAAAGAAAATGTGTTATGTTACAACCTATGGAAGAGTGTCTTAGTATACAAGAAGACTCCCAATTTGGAGCTAGAAGACAAATGGAAATTTACATTGACACTCAACAAACCAAGCCATAGTATGTATACAAAAGCAGTCACTCTCCTCAACATGGCCAAAAAATCGGTATATCGAAAATCACGACAGCATTCTTACCCTGCAGCAATACTGTTGCAACATTAAGCTCATTGGAGAGAACAGGGAAAGTATCGCCACCAACGCCATTTACATGAGCTCCGTGGCTTCTGAATTGCGTAGCGCACTTGGTTTGGCGTTTGTTATTGTTACCTGTTGGCATTGGCTGCCTATTTAAGCAATCATCATTAGAAAATGAAAATTCATAATCAGTCTACAAGAAATGATGTCGAGTCCTATTTACTTGTCACTTTAGCATTTTACACACCCTTTAAGAAAACATTAATAATAAAGAGTTATTTGACTAATTTTCCATTATTTATTCTTTGATCTCACAATCTTTTTACTTCTTTCTAGAGCATCTATTTGAGTAGCAAGGGTAAAATTAAAATATATATATTTCTTGATTTTCTAAACGACAAGTATTTTGGAACTATTTTTAGCGAAAGTGGCAAAGTTAATAGGACTGGAGGGAGTAGTACATGTAATGTTTCATCTGAGTTAGATGGATATTTCACATGTATCCATTAACTGCTTCGGGACATTACCTTTTTAAGATATTTCTTGTGAAGTTTCATTGCACCCGTGCAAGCCTTTTTGGCGTCCAAGTTCCCAGTGATGTCATTCAATATCTGTTATAATTAAAACAGATCATTAAATAAGATTCAGAAACACTCTTTGAGTTTGAGATCAAAATAGCACTTAAATTTATGTACTTTTCAGACCAACCTTAACAACATCGTCCAGTCCTTTAGCTTCTGTGAGCAACTTCGTGCTCTTGTCTTTCAGGACACTGGCTACTAAAAAAACGGAAATTGGGAGTGGAGCTTCAGCACCTTTGCCTCCGTTTTTCAAATTCTCTCTCTCAAATTTCCCACACTGGCGTGTTGATTTTGCTCTTCCTTTAGATCCTTCAGATTTTTCAGCAGCTAAGTCAGGGTCTTCATACATAAGAAACAAGCCGGGGTCATACTCCAGGGCCCACATCATCTGTTGCGGAAAAGGCGATGACCGAGAAATGAAAAATTTAAAGATGATAAGAAAATAATAGGAAAACAATAAACGTTTACATGCATCATAGGAAGGAAATATAAATGTAAATCATAAGTTACTTTTTCAAACAACCAAATGGAAAAGCCATCAACTAGCAGGTCCAGATGTTACACTTTTGGCCGGTCAGCCAAAATATTACATATGCCAGCCAAATATACACTATTATGTATCGAAAATGTATATTATGCATTAATATACAAAAAATATACATTTGTTGGCTATTATTTTGGTGGGCGGTTATTTATGTCAATTCCTCATTTTATTCGGGTGTTTTGTCTTGAGCCGAGGGTCTCTCGGAAACAACCGCTCTACTTACCAAGGTAGAGGTAAGGTCTCCGTACACTCTACCCTCCCCAGACCCCACATTGTGGGATTTCAGTGGGTATGTTGTTGTTGTTGTCCTCATTTTTTTCAGGAGAGAAATCATACCTCCCAAAGATATAATGAATCACCAAAAGAGAATTCTCGACGGAACAAAACCATGAGCATCCGAATAGCAAATAGGTAATCACCTCCACCTAATGTCTCTGTAGGAGAAGATCAGAATGAGATCCAATGTTACTATTTCAAGAAAAAATAAGACGATAAATTGTTTGTTAACTGGACTCGGTATATATGTATATTAAAGGGGAAAGATAATACCTAAGTGGTGATGAAGTTTAGGATCAATAACTTGTGTTACTGAAGCTAGATTACTTAGTTGCGCCTCTACTCCGACAGACCTCTCGGTGCATCTGAAATTTCCCCTCTTTAAAATTTAACATAACACTTGATATTAGTCACTAGAACTGCAAAAAGCATAATCCATACAGTAACACCAATATTTGAAGGTGCAGCTCAAAATATAACTATTGAAGTATGTCATTTCCACAGAAATTTACAAATGAGGTATGAACTTTGAATAAAAAAATTTAGAAAATAATGTAATCCCATATTAATCGAGTTAGTAATTGGAAAATAACTTTTTGGCGATTCTAATTTTCAATAGTGGCATAACAAGATACTCTTTATCTTATGTTGGAAAATATGATTTACGCCATTAAAATGATGAAACAGGCTATGTGAGTAAAGAAATTTTAATATATACCAGTCTCCTCATTAGGCGTTCAAAGCACCAAAATGCATCGGCTTCATCATCAAGAAGAATTATCATGGGAGAGCAGAGATCGCTCATTCCTGCTCAGCATTGTCAAGAGCTTAATATTAAGTACAGAAAAAGGATAAACAACTGCTAAAACAAAATAAAATAAGGAGACTGTAGTGCATTGAAAAAGAAAATGGAACGAATGTTGTTGTTTTTTCCCTTTTTCTCTTTTGATTAGTTGGAAAGATGTTTGCTTCTATGTGCTGATAACTTGGTATAGATAATGCTGATGATATCACATACAAGTTGCTGTGGAAAATGGCATAAAAGGTCATACACAAATGCTATCTCTTCGCTTTTTTAGAATAATTTATCAACAAATATGCATGCATTTGACCAAGAGAAACATTCAAAACTAAGTGTATGCAAATTTTTTCTTCATGCCTGAAACCAACAGATCCCTACCATAAGCATATTGCACGAGAAATAGTAAAAAATGTAAAAACAGGGGTAGAAAACTGAAACTAGTATAAAAGCTTTTACAAACACATATGCTAAGTTTGAACTGTTTCAGATAAATGTCATTTCCCTGTGGTCAGCAATTATCGGATCAAAGAGAAGATAAAATACTGGAAAATTTCATATCACGAAGATAATATGACAACCCACCTTGACAATAATTAACATCTTTGTCAAACCACGCATAAACAGACAGAATATTCCAAAGCTTGGCTAGATTCTCCTGTTTCTCATAAAAGACAAGTGTCCTGTCAGTCCGAACAACATCGAGCCCTAGCATAAACACATAAACCAGACTAAATGGTTACTATATAAATAACCTTAAGAGAAAGAGAACCAGCAAGTGATTTTGAAGAGTATGTGATAAACTTGTGGTGCATCCAAAGTTAAATTACTACTTGATTGCGAGAAAATGACAAATATAGTCCCTTATATTTGAGGGTAGGTTCAAAATAGTCCCTTAAGTATGCATTGAACAGTTCTGGTCCTTTAAGTTTGCCAAAAAATTAACACATTTAGTCTCCGTCAAATATTTACCGAACTTTATCTATTAGATCTGACAACTATGAAAAAAAAAAAAGGAAATTAGCGGGAACTCACATTTCAAGGTACAATTTTTATAGTTTCTGCTATTTTCTATTTAATTCTAGAGTCTGGTACAACTTTTTGAGCTGTAATTTCTACTATCTTTTATATCTTTTTAGTGTCAAGTGCAGTTTTTTGTGTTGCATACTTCAGGAATTGATGGGACTTTCTTGGTGTTTATGGTTAAATAGTTTTTTTCACTGTTCCCATCAAATCTATCCGACAGAGTTCGGTAAATATTTGGCAGAGACTAAAAGTGTTGACTTTTGGCAAACTTAAAGGACCAAAACTTTCAATGCATACTTAAGGGACTATTTTGAACCTACCCTCAAACATAAGGGATCATTTTTGGCATTTTCTCCTTTATTTGCCTACAGAAAAATGTCGGTAGGTAAACACTTTTTAGAGAAAGGATGCAATGCAACAAATTGTTGAATTTTAAACAAATGCAATCTATATAGATAACCAACCTATCTGGTGTAACGAGAGTTTCCACTGGATTATTCTTTTGTCGTGCTCCTTTACCATTTCACATCCAGGATTACCGTTTTGTTGACCACCTGAACTTAATTCTTTTGCTGCTTGTGCCTCTTGGAGAGTAATAGGATCTAGGATAGGGTCACCGTTTTCAGTAATTACAGGTGCAGTAATAAAACTACCACTTCCAATCATGGGAAACATCGTGCGGCATTCTTCTTTTAGTACAGCATACTGGGCCCTGAATGTACACAACATAAATCCAGGTCAAGAATAGGGCATGGAAATTGAACATGGATCAGTGTTAATTTATACTCAGGAATGGCAATTTATCCTCCTTTTACATGTGATCAACTAAGCCTCATTCCCAAACTATTGCGTTCAGCTATTTAAATCCTCTATAGAGAAAAATCACGTCATGGTTACAAAAGTTGTGGAAGGTAATTACAGGTGTGAACTCTTCAGAATCCCATGCAATATAGAGTAAAATGTTTCAGAAGTGCAACATTAAAAACACTTATCTTGTCATTAGAAGTGATGAGATAGCAAATATATTCTTATGATGACGAACAATCTCCTGACTGTGAAGAACTTATCAAATTCCTACATGACCTGATCAATTCGATCAGAGCTTTTGCACATTTTCGTTAATCCATGAATGTTGGGTTACTTGGCTGAAATAGGTTTGGCTAAAATGGGCTAAAAAGCGGGTGGTAACCCAACCGCCCAGTTCTTACTACGTTTTAATATCTTTGTTTGTTCTTTTATAATCTTTTATGTACCTAATAAAATATTTTTACTTTATTATGACTGTATATAACATATCAAAAAAATGTCTTGTTGAAAATGTTTTTACAAGGTTTCTCATGGATCAATTTAGGCTACATATCAGCCGAACTTTTAGATGGGTTGAATTGGGCTGGGTCAATATGGGTGGAGCCAATAAATGACTTAGGTGGCTTGTGCGGGTTGTGTCTTCATGGGCTGATTTTGCCACCCCTACGTCTATGTACAGAGTTTTAACCATTTTGATGAGCTACGAGTTCATCAATAATGTCACATAATGATCCCATATGGAGCAGTTCTCAGCGGCAAACAATTTTCAAGTCATCTCCAAAAGTAAGGAATTTCCATGTTACTCTATTAAGTCAAGTTATTAGCTTGCAATTATTAAGTGTTGTAAAATGGAAAATTCAACTGCTCTATACGTTTTCCGGAACTTGGGCAATAAAGAAAGTAAATACCTCCTCCGTTGTCGTATGTGCTCTCGTTCTTCAAACGTGCTCTTTGGATCATAACAACCCAGTAAATATTCCCAAACTTCACCTCTAATTGATGGATGAATCCCCTATAATGTCAAAGATACTTAATGGTTAGTAGAGTACTATGCTAATCATCTTGCCAAGGATTTATATATAATGCACATTCATTGAATCAGTACCACAGAGACCGAAAAGAGAAAAAAGAAAATCAGCTAGCGTAATAAAACTGTAGAATAGAAGCTTTAGGATCATATATCACGTGAACCTACAGAAACTTTGAAATCAATAAGTCAAACTTACCCCACGATAAATTCGACTAAGCGTTTTGCGAATGTCAAGATAACCTTTTGATGTAAATGCAGCATGCCATTTCCTTGCACTTAAGGTTTTCCCAGCCTGAATAAGTAAATCAATAGATAATATATATCCGGCAACACAAATACAGGGGTTGGGGTGTAAGTAAAGAGTTCAACTTATTCAAGAGAAATATGAAGTTACTTCTGGACATTATTATAAGATTGATAATGTAGATAGTGTTTCAGATACAATACAAACTCCAAACCAGTTCACGCCATCTGTCCACAAGCATTATGCAACAGATAGGGAACAAATATTCTACGACAATCATCAAGCAAGGTTACTCATTAAATTTTGTACTCCAGCCTCACAAGTTCATAACCCGGAAGTGTCATCCAAGTGAATTTACTGATCGCCGCGTTAAAGAGTGAGAAGAGAAAAGGATTATTTGACCATATTAATTAAAGGAATAGAAAAACAGATCTTGTGGGTACAACTTCTGAAACATGTAAAAGCAAATTCCATTGGCCCAACATCCCCTTTCCCCCAACTTAAAACCAGGAAACCTTGGACCAAGTCCAAGTTCCACTCCCAACTACTATATCTGAATGCCAACTGAAAAGAAATTCAAACGGTAAGGCCTTACGCCACTATCAAATTTTGAGGAATTATGTATTACTTTGAATTCTTGACTACCAGGAAAGGAGGTATAAGCTCAGATACAGGTTCGGCCGAATCCAATAGCTTCAGCTCAAATCGTGTATTTATGTTAAGAGATTCTTTAAATATGTACACATACTAAACTTAGAACCCAGATATTAGTGCTTGAAATCTTCATTCTAAAATCCAGAACCCATAAAGTTGAAATCTTGGCTCCACCTCTATTGACTGCATCTGACAGATATTTAATTCTGCTGATTGTAGTTGATGATCCCCATTTAGAACCCAAGCATAAGTCTGATAATTAAGCATCCTTTATCTCACAAAATACCTTTTCAATCTATTCATTCGCATCGTTTAATGACTAATCAACCAAGAAAAGCTTCTAACATACAACAACAACTACGACTCAATCCCAAGCAAGTTGGGGTCGCTAATATGAATCCCAATTTCTTCATATAAGCTCATTTCATATCCTCAACAACAACAACAACAAACCCAGTGTAATCCCACAAGTGGGGTTTGGGGAGGGTAGGATGTACGCAGATCTTACCTCTACCATTTTACAAGGATGGAGAGGTTGTTTCCGATAGACCCTCAGCTCAAAAGAAATGTACTCGATGCATGAATATAGGAAACAAAAAGAGACAAATAATATAACAAATGTCCAAAACAAATATAGTGGTAATAGATATCAAGCTCATTTCATATCCTCATCGTATGAAATAAAATAAGAAAAGCTTCTAACATAAGACCATAAAATCTATTCAAAAACACAAATGTAACACCCCCCCACCACCACCACCACCAACAACAACCCCCCTAGAATCAAAATTGAAAATTTTACCAACCTTAATTCTGAATCTTGTTTTAGGAACGTCTGTACACTCAGGTCGAACCTGGTAAACAGAATCAGTTGGAGCTCCAGGGTCCCTCCACATTCTTGAAAATATCCAAACTTGCTATCTTTAAAACATAAAAATTCAATCTTGAAAACCCAATAGCTGCAACTCAAGAACCTAGATCAGATTTTCACCAAGAACAACAAAATGGGACATACCCAGATCATATAATTTTTGTGCTGGCTACCCATTTGACAGATATTCAAGAAACAGAAAAAATATTTATTTCTAATTTACATATAATTGGCTAAAAAAAATTCATTTTTTTGGGTAAATAATGTGTTTACAGAGGAATATTGTTGTTGTAGTTGATGAGTAATGGAGGTGGCATTTCACTCTCACAGAGTTAGCGAGAAAGACGTGGAATCCAGCAACTACTGATTAAAAGTGGATTATTTTATTTGTTGGGACTATTTTATGACGCGCTGACGGCGGCGCGTGTTTCTAAATGTTGATTTTTGGAGAAAATAAAAGGAATAGTGTCCGAATTGGGCTGGTGGTCGTGGTTGGTCAGTTTGACTTGGCTGTCGTTTGAAACGGTCAACCATAGGTTTGGTCTTAAATCATTACGATTTTGGGTCAATTGCAAAATTGACATATTATTAATTTACTTAACTACTGAGCTTAATAGATATAGTAATTTAGTTTTAAAATAATCATTATATGATTATGCGTCGGTTTAGTTGGTTCAGTCGAGCCTCAATTGAGTTGAACTTTGATGAAATTACGACAGGTGCTTTGCACAAATAGGATTATCAATCTTCGGCTAAGATGACTTTGGGTGATATATCAGTAACAAAGGGATTTTTCTTTAGTAATAAAAGAAAGAAATATATATACTTTCTTAACAATTTGCATTACCTAGATATGGTATATAACTCATATGAGCAATCAATCTATTTTTCCTCCTCGCCTTTGTTAGGATGGTTTTTTTCATATCTTTTCAGGTTGTATCGTATTTTATTGTATTATATGTTGTATTGTATGTACTATTTTATTTTGATAAATATAACGTTTTGATAGATTGTATTATTTTCTATCGTTTTTTAATGACACACATGAGCAATTTGAAGGACAAACCTAAAAGAAAAGTAGGGTACGGATAGAGCTATTATAAAAAGGTAAGTCAAAAAATAAAATAAGATTATTAGATAATAAACAAAGACAAAATGAGAAGAAAAGATAAGCTAACGATGTAATAACACTAAATCTGTCATTACATAAAATGATATTTTTTCGTCGTTACATAATAATAGATTTAACCATACAATACAATAAAATTAAAGTAACAATCAAAACAAACATTCTATTTAACTAACACCACAATACAATAGGTAACAACCATCCAAACAATCTAAATTTTTGCCAACTAATAGCGGGAGAGAAGAAATTGAACTTTGGCCTACATAAAAATTTTAGCAAGAAAACATTGTCACTTGGAACATTTTCGGTCGTACCAAACACACATTTAATCACAAAAATACTTCGTTTATCTATATACTCCACCTCCCTTTTTCCAACGTTGTGTTCCCAATAAAATTTTCTCATATATATGCTAAAGAAGACTTGTTTGTTTTGGCAGATTCCACAACTGAACACACAAGACTTGTAAATTCTTGATTATGTTCAAGAAAAGAATAACTCAAAATAAGTTACTAAAAAGTGCTCAATAACAAGAAGTTAAATTCCTCTCTTTGGCTTTATGCTTTGCAATAGTAGTTAAGAAATTTAAAGGTGAAGAATAACAAACAAAAGAAAACTAAAGCTTCACTGCCACAGCTTGTAAAGTTACATTCAAATTGCACCTACAAATATCCCTCATTTTCATTCTCCACTCATCACCCAAATAGTTTTATATTTCATTCAACATTTTTTTCTTACACCTTGATTGCAATTTTATTAAGGAGTTAGTTTTTTGTGTTCTTTCATTTTCTCCAATGGCTCAAACAAGTTCAAGATCAAATAGGAAAGTCTTTTATAGTTTGGGCTTGCTCAATATTTTGGTGTTGTTACAAAATGTCAATTGTTATGAGTACAAAGTTGGAGGTTCTGGAGATTGGAGTGTCCCTATTGATCCAAATGTCAATAGCTACAACCAATGGGCTGAGAGGAGTCGATTTCAGATTGGTGACACTTTATGTAAGTTTAATTTCATTTCAATGTTTCCCTTTGATTGTCACTCCCAACTTAGCTCCAATATTTGTTCAGGGAGAGCCTCTTATCCTCTACGGTTCAGTGGATTCATTTTAATACATTATTTTTGGCTCAAACTATATATACATACTCTAAAATAAATACATATCATACGATTAGAGGCAAATCCAAGATTCATTAACGTTCAATCTTAAAGTTTTTAGCACTGTACTTGGAAAATTATGAGTTCAGGATCTAAAAATTATTGTTCGTTGCATATTAATATGTCAATCTTTCATGTCAAAAATACTAGATTCAGTTGAACCCATAGCACTAACTTTAGGTCCTGGATTGACCTCATTCTAGAATGAATATATGTACAAGTTTGTTTCTGATAACTTTTATCCTTTTTTGCCATGGCAGCTTTTAACTACCCTGCTGATAAAGACTCAGTGCTTCTTGTTAAAAAGGCAGACTTTGACAATTGCAACACTGCTTCTCCTATTGAAAAGTATATTGATGGACACAGTGTGGTCAAGTTTACCCACTCTGGGCCATTCTACTTCATCAGTGGGGTTCATGATAACTGTGTCAAGAATCAAAAGTTGCATGTTGTGGTCATGGCTGATAGAAGCAAAAGCAACAAAACAGCAGCATCTCCTCCTTCTCCATCAGCAGATGATGTTCCTCCGTCTCCGGCCCCGTCCGGCGAGGAGGCGTTATCACCACCTACTGGCTCAGTTGAGATCAACCCAACTCCAGCACCTTCTCAAGAATCATCTCCTCCAACTCCTAAGAATGGCGTTTCGTCGATCGTCATGAGCTTTGTTGGCTCCACTGCAGCTTTTGTTGGTTCTTCCATCCTTCTAGGATTCTGATAAAGAGTTGAGGGAGTTGTTTGTATTTATTTTGTATTTGATTGTTGTTCTTCTCTTTTCATTTTTGGCCTTTACTTCTTGGATTTGAAAAAAAAGAAGAAAACTTATGGTTATCCTACTTTGCTCAGTGAATGTATCTGGGAGGAAAAGGCCAGATTGGTTTGGTTCTATGATGAGAATAAATAAGTCTGAATGTTGTGTATAGTTTGCGTGGTTTATTTCTAAATCTTGTAAGACGAATGTACAAAAAAGAAAAATAAATATTATTTTGTTTAGTTTGTGTGGATATAGAATAGAGTTCCCCTTATTAGAACAACTTTACAAGTGTTCCCCTTGATTCAATCATCCACAAATTGACTAGTTTCCTATTTTAAGGAATCTGATGCACTTGTAATATATGAACCTACAACAAAACCATATTCTACATATTTAACTGGGCATATCACATAATGCAGATAACCAGAACTCTTTGCTGCAAGCAAAATGTTTTCAACACTCACTGCAAACGAAGAAAATATCTAATATAGAATAATTTTAAAGCGTGTATCCAGCTTAAATATAGTGCATAAATAAATTTCTATCATCAGTCTACAATGTCCTCAAAAATTCTTTCCTAGCTCAACTTTTTTCACCATTCTCATTGTGTTGTGCAGAATCGAGTCCAGTATGCCGGCAACCTGTAACAGCCAAAAAGAACGAATGTAGGGGTATTTCAATAAAGATAACACAAAAGAAAGCCCAGAGAAAATTGTTGGTGGAGAATGAAGGTGTGAATCAACAGAAGAGGCACACAGGAGAAACTGACCGTAAAAACACCACCAATAATAGCACAAACATTGGTAATAAAGTGCGAAAAGGACTTGGAATTTTCTGTAATCAAGACCTGATAGCAAAGCACAAACAAAAAGAATAAGAAACAAGAATAACGGATGTATTAAGCTCTATCACATAATCATGAAATGAACTGTTGCAAAACCTGCATTGCTGATGGCTCATAATGAAACTTCGCTACTGGTATATGGAGACTATGAACCAAACTACTATGTGCTGTGTACTCGTACTCCTCAACTAATTTGTAAGATCTTGTCATCACCTCTGTTTTCACCACTTGAAGAAAATGTTCAATCTGCAAATTACAAGTCAAAAAACTATTAAGGTGAGCTAGGTTTTTTTGTCATCCTTGGAATTCTTTATGATCACAACAGCTGAATAAATATTATAGAAGGGCACCCCAAAACTTGTGGAAAAGTGGATCAAGACATGACTGAGAATTGAGAATTTCTTCATACTTGTGTAAGATCTTATAGATTGGAGCCGGTAAAACAGCAAAAATGTAAAATTTTAAATATAACTTTTAATCATCACATGTACCATTCTCATGATTCAGAAAAGAGTGTAAGTTGGACATTCTAAAAATGGAATTATTGCCATTGTTACCATTATGGTCTTAACAATTATTAAAAATATGAATTTTTTTCTTACCTCCTCCACCTCCCCACCCCATGCCCTACCCCCATACTCAAATTTCTATTTCATATTCTTTTTACTTTTATAAGAAATATGAATTTTTTTCTTACCTCCTACCCCCTCCACCCCCATGCCCTACCCCATCCTCAAATTTCTATTTCATATTTTTTTACTTTTATAAAATAACTATTAAAAATATAAAAAAAATTCTTACCCCCAACCCCCGCCTCCCACACCACTCCACTAAGTTTTTATTTTATATATTTATTTTACTTATATATAAAATTTTCACCCAACCCCTCCCCGCCCACCCCACCGCCAAATTTTATATTTTGTATATTTATTTTACTTTTATAAACTTTTTATAAAAATGAGAAAAATTTGCTTACCCCATCCCCAACCCCACCCAAAGTTTTACTTGATATATTTATTTTATTTATACAAATTTTTTATAAAAAATGAGAAACTTTTCTTACCTCACTACCCAACCCCCCTGCTCTCCCACCCATTATTTTATATATTTATTTTGCTTTTAAAAAAAATAAAAAAAAATCTTAAAAATATTATTCTAATTTTAAAAATAAAATATCATACAAAATAAAATAACATCATAGAAGGTAAGTTTGAAATTTGTAAAAGTAATGGGTCAAATTGGGCAAGTTGGGTTATGACCCATCATTTAGCCCATCTTGACCCGCCCATCTTAGCCCATGTAAGTTTTGGGCGGGTTGGGCATTGGCCCATCTATTGATTCAGCACATCTTGACCCACCCAACTTCAGCCCAAACGGCCCATATGACACCTCTAATTATGGTTTTGATTTCTGAAGGTTTGCAATCACGCTTGTAGAAATTGCTTCCATGCAATGTTGCAGAGTCACATCTAACCACAATGAGGTTCTTTGCTAGCTTTTTGGTGCAACATGGCCTTTGTAAATGATGTATATTCCATGTTAGATATGATAGGGGCTTTGAACACTTGGTTATATTAAACGTAGTGTCGTTTAACCATTTATAAAATGAGTGATAAGAAGATGAACATTGAGCCTAACTCAACCTCAAAAGCCAGCTCAAGAGGTGAGGATTGCCTAAGATTATATAAAGCGACCAATCATGCTTAACCCCACCGATGTGGGAACTCAAATGTTGAGAATATAATTAAGTAAATAAAAGTCTGCTCTCTAACAGCCTAATCCTTTAGATGAGATGGTCACACACTTCAACATGGTATCAAAGATGGAAAAAGTATTCGGTTTGAGTCTCACTGTCAACCTTTCAAAAAGAATTTTCACGTGCTTGGGCCATGAAAAAGAATCAGGCCTGCACGTGAAGGGGCATGTTGAGAATAAAATTTAGAAAATAAAATGTGCTCACTACAACAGTTTAAGCTTTTAGATGAGATGGTCACACACTTCAACAATTACTTTTAACAAAATGAATGCAGTAGGCAAGTAGGAAACTTACAGTAACATTTTCCGTGGAATCTCTTGGATTAGTAATATATGATTTTCCATTCAACCGATCATGGCTTTGACCCAAATGTGGTAGCAGTCTTTTGATATCACTCATAACCTTCGGAGTTATTATCTTACCAAACGAAAGGCCGTAAATTACATGTGACATATTCATCTGAGAAGCATCAAATGAATGAACTGCTGAACGAGCTGATATGACAAGGTTGCCAGGAACCTGAACAGTACATAACATAAACTGATATATTAGTTTTTGGAAATACTTTAGGATTAGCAAGATAATAATGCATGAGCTGTTCAACAATCTTAATACCCAGGTATAGATTTCAAACTACTTAAAACACATCATATTTCTCATTATCTCCACCATCATCTTTGTGTTCCTTTAGAAGCAGAGTTGACGCTCAAGAAGGTTCCCACCTGGGTTGGCTGCCTCATCATGTCCTTTTCTCCGTATTAGCACACCAGAATAATTTTTTAAACAAAGAAATGTCCACCTATTCTTACTGGCTCCCATTAATAATTTGTGTACCTTCTTAACTCGTACAAAACCTTCTATTCTGCATCCTCCAGTTACCGGAGCAGGTCTTTTTATGCCAGTTGCCAGCTTGGTAGACGAATTATGTGTAGTAATCATTTGAGACTCCAACTTGATAGGTGCAACCAAATCTTCCATCATCTGCAGAAGAATAAATATCCCAGTCATCTTAATGGCATAATACAAACGATACAATAACATCTAATGCCACACAAGTTCCCCATGACATGGGCACTGTGAAAAATTAGTTCAAAAGGTTGTGCCAAGTGGTTGTAAGAAGGCAGCATGATGTGGACCAGCTCTGTTTTCTTTCTCAATCTTAACCGTCCTTAAGTTTTCCTCTTTTCATGCTTTCTTGTTTTCCTTATCCAAGCCCAACTATGTTCTCACCTTGACTAGGCTATCTGTATCACGATCTCCATAGTATGACTCATGATCATGGTGTCCATGATTGTCTCTGCATAGTAAACAGTAAATACATTATAAGAACCATGTAAATTAGATTTAGGCTAAAAACTTAAATTCATTAAACTTCCAAGTACATGGGTCAATTATCAAAGTTAAATAAAGTAAGTTAAGAAACATTAACCTATTCATTTTCCTTTGTAGTTTTTACCTCCACCATCCAAACACAGGGCAATGTGCAGCTCTAATTATTCAGAAATAAAATGCTGATAGAAACTTGAGCAATGGTTATTACGCTTATAACTCACAACAAAAGGTAGAAGATATGAACTTCAAGTTATCATGCACCTCAAAATTTCAGCATGTAAAGTAGAAACAAATAAGATTTAAGAGAAAAGGCAGAACATAGAATGATGAAGAAGAGGAATTTCAGTACACTGCCCGTCGCCAAAAGTAGCACTGATAAGGTTCCAAAACCTTCGGAAAGTCAAAGATATGGAAAGTGCATCGGTTATCATGCTAGACAATCTAACACCTTAGCCATGCACATGCAACTTAGTCACGCAATACACATGCAACTTAGTCACGCAATACACATGCAACTTTAGTCAGCCTAAAGTTAACAACACAATGAAGGTGCCTAGCCCAACAAGGGATCTTAACTTTTCCTTTTTGAATTGGCAGGATTTGGGATCACAGTCAAGCCAATAATATGAAGAACATTAAACAATCTATTCACAATTTAAAATTTTAATTAGTAGTAGCGGAAGTTCATAAGTGATAAAGTTAAGTTAATGGTTTACCTAACATCGGATCCTTTTTTGAAGATGCGAATGGAGGGATACCCTTGTATGTGATTCCTGAACATTTATTATTAGATGATTGTTAGGCATAAGGACAAAAATGAAATAATAGCAAGAAAATCATAAACTAAAGAAACATTAGTCAAGACAACTCTAAGCACTTCCACCAATAGGAAACACAAGGACTCCCTCTAACTAAAGCATAAAGTACGAAATGTCCAACCTAATCTCCTCCTATATTCAGGTGATATCTATTTTCTTGCGAGTTCACTGTCACGGTCCAACCAATCAATACTGCAGCAATTGAGAAATTGAATTGAAGGCAGAGGTAAATTCAGTATTAGGTCTGTGATAGTTGAGGTAACATTACTACTATCTCCTAAATCTAACTGACATCTCATAGTTTGAAAATCTACAGGACATATTTATTCAAAGATTTGATGCTCGGTTTTTTCCATTTTTGAGATTGTGAGTAAACAATTTGATTAACCGTCTTTTCTTGTAAATATAAACAAAGACAAAAAAAATCTGTAATTTTATGGTCAAATATAGGTTTCGCCAAACAGGCACAGAATAACCTCCACTACACAAGTAAAATTTTCACTCAAATATACCTTCTACACAAATCAACTTCTTCAGTGCAATCAACTTTTGCCACAAGAATACGCCCATCCGTTTCTCGGTCGTATCTGAAAATGATTGCAAAATGGAATTTAGAATCAGCATATCAGCAGGAGATTGCTAGAAGCTCCATTTCGACATGAGGTGCAGTTTAGCATATACTGTTTCCGGTAAAAGTTGTATGAAGTAAAAAAGCAACAAACAGGACCTCTCTCTCATAATATTGGCTGCTTTCTCCCATGAAGGTTTCTGAGACAAAACAGGAAATTATTTTCAGTGAAGGAACACAATATTAGCTATTCTATAGAGCCAAAAACTTTTATATTTGCAGCAAAATGAACAGGTTAAGCAATTCTTAGTTTAACCGGAGGACAGCCATAACTTGTTCTGTAGAAGATAGTCTGATTGTTTAAGCCGGAAATAGACATGCAGAGAGCAGACACAAAAACTGTCTTACTGTGTGAATTTACTATTTTCACAAGGGCATGAAGTAGAAATACACGAAATGTGTGAAACATCCGAGTCTAGAAGCCAAGATTTACAACAGCAGACACAGAAAAGGACACTTCTGTACAAAATCTTCCAATTGCTTTTGATAAATAGTAGATTCCATCTCTGACAAGAAACAACATAATCCCCTGCATACTGAACATAGATATAATGACACAAAAGAAAACCACTAGAGATGAAAGCAGAGTGACATTTCTATGGTGTAAAAAGGACTTGGATGAGCTAAATTATATTTTCCATGAGCTTGTTTCACCCAAACTAAAAGACGCTAAATGGAGGAGCAACTATACTTCATTAGACCAACGTCCCCCCCCCCCCCTTATGCAACTACGGAAATTTCTTCTGGTTCGCTACTATCTTTTCCTGCAGCTCACTTTGCTTGGTGTGCTGCTAGCGATAAGCACCAAAAACCTGGTACCTAACCACAACAAGAGATCTTAAAAGCAAAACTGCATCGTTTTAACTAGAGGAAACAACAAAAGAACATGTTTGGTTCGTACAAGCAGATTACAGATCCAAAACCATTATCCAAATCTAATACTTTTTTTAAACTCTAGCTGGTTGAGCTACTGTATAATTCTTTTCTTCTTTTTTTATTTGATTAAGTAATCTGGTTTCATTCTTATACGAATAGTATACTATCTTTTTACCCCGAACCGATTGTTAGCTGCATCATTTAGGCATATATATCAAAACAAGCGTACAGGCACAGGTAAGTGCGTATTGATACACAAAACCCTGAAATTAGCCCATTCCCTAGATCATTATGAGAAAGATAGATTATCAATAATCCATCCACCCTCAGACAGCAAATCCACACTTCTTGGTAGCAAAGCAAATCATGTATATCTAAAATTTTCTGTTTAACTTAGCCTACAAAGAGAAACAAGAAGAGAGGAAAGTAGCAGTTTGTTTTTAAATAGATAAATACCAGTCGGTTGCTCCAATAGCACCAAGGAGCAAAGAAATTTACAACCAAAATTGGGTATCTGCAAAAAGAGTGGTGATAAGAATAAAGCGATGAACATTAATGATGTGAAAATAGATGACTAAGGAGTATAGCTAATAACTCACTGGTGAGTAACTCTATCAAAACTGTGTCCATTTAGGGAAATAGACCCTTCACCATATTCCTCATCATCTTCCTCATCATGTTTGAGTTCTGTTGCAGTTGAATCCGGATGAAACTCTGCGCCAGTAGGTCTCAAGTGTTTATCAATGGAATGCTTGCGTACTGTTTTGGTTATGTTCAGCCTATTCTGAGATTAATATATACAAATCTGTTAAACAGTAACACCTAATAACACCTTTTGGAAGAAACAAAAAGCTAATGGCTAATTACATCAAATTTCATGATGTTTTGACATACATGCACAACTAGAATCATATGGACAATCTTGCATCGTTTGTCAATAGTTAGTTTACTAGGCGATTCGTAGTAGAATAGTGTAGCGACTGATCAGTATTGAAAATATCTTTGAACACTCATTGCAGAATATCGACACAAGATATATATCCCCTATGGGCCCTACGAAAATCTCTTCCTCATGAATACCCAGACTGTCAAACAAGAATTTTATTGATTCCAAATATATATATATATATATATATATATATATTGAGTAATTAAAAGTACATAACTCATCCAACACCTCCCCCTAGGGCTGCATTAAGGAGAATAAAACTCGTATACAGCAAATACAAGAGAACATCTCCTGAAAGATATAGAAGTCCAAAGACCACCTCAATCCAAAAATTGAGTCATAAAAAGGTCAATAGACAATAACGGACTCTAAAGCACCAGCTGGAGGGGACAACCCACTTTACAGAACTAATTGCACCCCTTAGGCATTATAAAAAAATATAAATTTTACTACGGCAGTTCATTAGCAAGGATCATAACTAACTGGAGAACAACTGCATGTTTCCTTACAGAAGTTTCAATTGGTCAATATGCTCCCGTAACCCCCCCCCCCCCAACTATATTATGAGGGGGTGGGAGAGGGAATAGCCAATGTGCAAGAAACACATTCTTTCAGAAACACTAAGGGATAATGGACTATATGGGAACAAAAGGGATCAAGAACAAAATGAAACACGCACTCACCACCTTTTGCAAATATTAGTGTTGAGTGTCTCACATTGGTAGAAGAAATGGGTGGGTGTCTCCTCATATGGTTTTTGTCAATCCTCACCTCATGAGCTAGCTTTTGAAATTGAGTTAGGCTCAAGGTCCATTTCTTATCTCAGTACAGAGCTAGACAAACCCTCATTCCTGGTTTACCCAATGTTGGAGCCCCATAATATATTGTCCACAATCAAGATATCCAGCCCTGGCGTGTGAGGTGTTAAAAGTGTCCTACATTGGTAGAAGAAATGGGTTGTTGTCTCCCTATATGGTTTTGGACAATCCTCACCTCATGAGCTAGCTTTTGTGATTAAGTTAGGCCCAAAGTCTGTTTCTTATCAATGCATTTACTGGAAATCGTAATGAAGGACACATATACCTAGAAGAGTAATGTTGTGGTGCAAGGGAACACTGTCACTGATAAACTAATTGTTTGTGCGTGAACATTCTTCTGAAGTGCCTTCTCTGTTTGAGATTAACTAACTAGTTTGAAATACACAATGGAACTCACTTTTCTATGTGCGATATGATCTACCCTACCTCTCCCACTTATCTGAGACTTCATATTCATTTCAAGGAAAACATGCAGAAGATAAGATTACACGTGAATGCAAAAAGTGGTGCCACATACCTGGTTTTTCCAAGTTTCACTATGAAATTCCGAATGTCTTTAACGCCGAATAAATAATCAACATTACTGCAAATGTTTCTAGATCATCTCAAATTAATGACTTTCCGGTACTTTTGACTTTATTTAGTTTATTAACTGAAATATGACATTGTGTCCTTGCCTTGACGTAACCTACAGTTTTTCTATATTATGTCGCATCTCTATACTAGATATGTAGCCAATATGTGTATATTACAGTGATCCAACAACCTATTAAGAGCGCCAACCTTCATATGAGTACAACTATGCAAAGTTGGAAGTGCTAAAAGTAGTTATCATACTTCCCAGCAAGAACTGCTGACCAACCAGTATTCTATGTACCATCAAAAAGAGAGGGCAATCAAGCGAAAAGTTGAGAAAAGCAAGTGTTGCAAAAACTGCTCAACTCCAGCCCCAAATAGCCATCTTCTCTATATCTTAGACCAACAACTCTTAGCTACCTTCAAAATACACATTGAGGACATCGAGTACACATATTGCTGTTTAGGCATACATATATCACAAGCAATTTCAGAAAACACAGGCAGGAACCGAACCAAAAGAATTACGGAATTTTTCAACAATATTTGGAAAAAGTAATCTGAAAAAAAAGGCTGTGGATATTGAAAATATGTCTGGATAGTTGCAGATCTTTTTTCTGTGTGGAAGATTTGTGGGTGGATGAGTTTTCAATGAGAACACCATTTAAGCACTTCTTCGATGAAGTTTTTTTAGGAAAAAAAGGAAGTTTGAAGACATATTTTTCAAAACCTGAATAGATTTTCTCAAACAAACGACTCCTAAGAAGTTCTTTACAAAATTTCTAGATAGTGTAATCACTTTAAGCATTTTTCCAGTCACATAATGAAGTCCATAAGAAACAAATTGAAACTTACTGTTCCTAAGACGTCACTCACATCCACTGATGCAAATTCACAAGACAGTGCCGGGAAACTGCAAGACAAGTTTAGCAAAGTGTTATGGATAAACTTAAAGAAATGATTTGATTGGTTAATACGACATCATAGAAGGGAATGCATGACTTGAGAATCAAATGGAAAACCATGAGACATCTTGAAACAATCTGAACAGAAACAAACAACTCGCAATATTGTTTAATCCTGCAAGAAAAGACTCCCAAAGAGTTGTATTATGCTGACATAAGTAATCCAGCAAAGCGCTCCATTAATATGTAATCAACTGCTTGCTATGACCCAGTTTACTTTTTTCATATATAGTCTCATCCTTTGTGTTAACAAAGCTCGAAAAGCCAAGTACGGAAGAATGTTAAACAAAAGTGCCTCCATTCCAGAAATGGATAATATCTATCTTTGGCATATGCATCAAGTAGAAGGGAAAAGGGAAACTGAATATTCTTTCGCAAAATGTTTCAGAATCTTACCTCATATTAAAATCAATTCGTAAGAATTCCGCATCAGAACTCTTATCAACAACAACGGATGTAGTGGTGCTCAATGTCAAATAGTTATTCAGTTCCTACAAGTTATAAACACAATTGACTTAAAACTACTTCCCCTATGAGGAGCAACAAGACAGCTGACAAATAGACAACCACTGATAACCATTGCTTCTGATAACAGCACCCAAAACCAAATGTAATAAGACAAGGGAAAACAATACCAGTATTGAGATACAAAATTGGACCAGAATTTTAGGATTACATATCTATTTTAAAGCTAGTGGAAAGTGGTGCTTCAACAATTGCACTTAATTCACTATCTTCTACCACTTATTCTTTAATATGAAGGTGAATCATTTTGAGTTCCTACCATTCCAAAGAGAAACATCATGGAAAGTGCTGCTATGATGGACAATCCAGCACCAGATAATGATGCCTCTGTCAAATCTCGGGGAATTTTCCTGCAATAAAAATTATAATAAATTTATACAACAATCTGAAGGAGTAAATTTCGAGGATCGTTCATGCAAGAATTCACCCAATTCAGGATGCACTTACAGTATATATGTGAAATTGCGTGGATGAGCATTAACTGTGTAGATAGTGATCTTTATTTATTAAGAGATCTTGAAAATGAAAAGGCATAAAGCTCGATTATGAAACAATAATTTGGAAAGTAGGGCGGTAGCAATTAACTATTTTTTTCCTTGATAATTGAGAAATCCCCGAGGGCTAGTGGCACAAAGTTTGAAAATCCGTGGATAATGGTTCGTACCTCTACCCTTCTTCACTTAAGTACCCGGCTTTTGTCACCGGCAGGGTTTGAACCCCTGATATGTGTTTAACCCACACATCACAAACTATGCTCTTACCAGTAGATCAAACCCCTGGGCCAGTGCGGTAGCGATTAACTAGAGACCACGTGAAAGAACTTTCCTTTCCAAGTAAGATATGACAAAAGAGAGCTAATTACAATTTGTAGAACAAACCATCTAAGAGAAGAAAGGCTTGTGAGTATACCAGACTTGAACCTTCCAGAGACCAACCTCTAGTGTCCTAGTGTCGGATGATGTAGACATCTTAAATTTGTAACCAGGACCTAAGAGGACATAACATGTATTTTTTTTTAAATTATATTTGCCTCCCTATCATTGAGATCATGGAAAAGTGAAAGTTGCTAGAAACAAAATTATGTGCTCCCAGGCACTGTTATCGAGGATATGACCTAAAGGGTTTCCTGGACGGTTCTTTCCACTCCGGTGATCCTTCTGGTCACCGGAAATTCCTCTTCCTTTATACCCCCAAAGCTTTTCTCTCCCTCATCTCTTTTCTTCTTCCTTCCTTCTTTCTCTCTTTTCTATCTACCCTCAAAGATTTTCTCTCTCCCATCTCTTTCTCTTTCTTCCTCCTTCTTCGATGGAGGGGAGGATCTTTTTTGTTGTTGGGGAAAAGTCTTTCGAACTGATAGACATTAGCGAAGATAGAGACAGATGGTTCATGCTCTACAAACGCAGCAGGAGGTTCATCGAGAAGATACGGAATGATGAGAACAACTTAAGATGGGTATGTGGTGCTATGAAAGAGGCTTCAAAGGGCAAAGGTAACCTTTGCCGGCGGTGGGGAAGGAAGATTGAAGCTTATATTTACAGGGTATGTCAGAATTTTAACAGTTATGGCAGAATTGTTCGTATAGAAGCCTGATTGGGTGACAGGAAGTCCTCTGTTATCATTCCAGAGATTATTGATAACGGTGGATGGGAAGAAATCGCCAACAAAATTCTGAGATTTCTATGGAGACCCCTATTCAATCGGAGAGATGAGCCCCAACTCCCAGCAAGGTCTTACTATGATGTTTCCAAGATGGAGAAATAGCCTTCTCTGGAGACAAACAATGCTAATCAGTCCATACCAGTAGCACCCTCTAACAGACCCAGCAACTTGACAAATGCCTTGTCGGAAGATTCAACGACACCTTCAACACCTCCCAGATCATGATATGATTCAAAAGTGGTTCTATAATAGGTGAAAGATGACAGCTGGGTTGAAGGTTCTCCGATTTATTAGCAAGAGCAACAAGATCAGTAATGGAAGGGGTGGTTAAAATGGATAGATCTCTTTTACATATCATAACCTTTTTCTCTTCGAAATGCCTTCTCGACAAGAAGCAGCCAGAGTTAAGGCCGGTGACTGGTTCTGGAATGGCCGGAGACTTACCCTGGAATGGTGGTCGCCGATCGTCGATCTGATTTCGAAGACTAACACACCTGCTGAGTTTTGGATCAAAGCTTTCGGTATTCCACTTCATGCTTGATCTAACAACTCGTTCCAAACAATCAGATATTTATGTGGAGGTTTTGTGGACATCGACGAGGACACAAAGAAAAGATCTAATTTGCAATGGGCAAGAATTTGCATCAAAGAGACCTCTAGAGATCTTCCCTGTAAACTGAAACTAAAAGTGGCTGATCTGAGTTGTGAAATCTGGGTGATTCCAGATGCGCACACAAAAAATTGGGTCGCTGGAGATGAACGTGATCGCATCGGAAAGAATTTGATCGTAGAAGACGATGCAGAGATTTCAAGAAAAGAAAAGGACAGAACTGCAGGCAGACCAGTGGTTCACCACGTGGTCTCTGACTTTAATTCAAATTGGCCACGTAATATCAAATTGGGCCCAGCACTTAAACTCAATGTTAATACATTTGAGGTCGGGTCTTCTTCTAAAGCTGGGCCTGCGAAATTAAAATCAGCAAGCCAGGCCTCTTTCAATAAAGGCCCATGTCAGAGGAGAAATAAGGGGAGAAATATCTGGAAGCAAAGGGCTCAAGACCCTTGTATTTTTAACACTAGAATGTCGCCCACTCGTGATTTTCTAGATCCCTTTCTATCGAACGTAAGGCTTTGGAACAGGCTTTGGAACTTAAAGCGCATGGTATCATAAAGAGAGGACGATGTTTGTCCAAGCATTTATGAAGTTGATGATGAAGGAGAAGATGGAGAAAAGTTTCAATAGTTGGAACCCTACGGAATTCATGAATTTCAGCAAATTAGTTCACTTGGAATCCCCTTGCAAATTATGAATCCTGCAATTACAGCTGACTCTGCTGATTCTGATCATTCTTCTATTGCATGTAACGACTTCCTCCCACTTCCTTAGTATGCGGACAGTGTTCATAACCAACAGATAGTCCAAACCCCATCAGCTATTTCTACTTCTAAATTGACTAAATTGGTCATGGTTGAGGCTTGCAAAGCCTTTGGTGTTAATGCAGCCGGATTCGAACACGAATTGCTGGACATGATCTTAAGAATGGAACAAAGAGACAGGCGCAGCAACAACAGAAGGCATCTTCAGAGAGTGGGTCAAACCAAAAAAGAAGAAAGGGGTAACTGAGTTAAAAAGGTTATCCTCAGGCTTAATTCAGGATGTTGAGCCATCAAGGTTGAGGGGTAGGTTTCACAAAGTACAATCAAGATGAAATTAAAAATCTTAAGTTGGAATGTCGGGGGTCTGGATGAAAGTAAGAAAAGGAGTACCATTAAGTCTCTATTGATGAAGTGGAAGGCTGATATAGTCTGTTTACAAGAGACTAAAATTGAGGTTTAGTCACTACAACTTGTAGACTCTATTCGGGGTAATAGATGGGCTAGCTACGCAAATTTACAAGCCAATGGAACCAGGGGGAATCATAATACTATGGGACAAAAGGCTGTGGAAAAGCATCACCATTGAGCCTAGAACATACTCAGTTTCAGTAATCCTAGAGAGTCTACAAGAACAATTCAGGTGGTGTTTTACTGGGGTGTACGGTCATCATAGCAACAATGAAAGAGAGGATCTTTGGTATGAACTAGCTTTTGTAAGGAGCACTTGGGATGGTTATTGGGTGTTGGGGGGAGATTTTAATATGTGTAGATTTGATTATAAGAAATCTAATTGTCACAGAAGGACAAGTGCTATGAAAACTTTCTCAGAAACTATACTAGATTTGGATCTTTTGGATTTGCCTCTATTGGGAGCTCAATACACTTGGTCTAAAGGAACTGAACAATTGCAGGCATCAAGATTAGATAGATTCTTGATTTCTTCAGATTGGAATGATTGTTTTAAGGCTATAAAACAGATAGCTCTTCCTAGAGTGGACTCTGATCATAAGCCTTTGATGTTGGAGTGTGGGAATGGGATTCCAGCACATCTTACTTCAAGTTTGAAAACATGTGGCTGCAGATAGAGGGGTTTCTTGATTGTGTAAAAGCTTGGTGGAATAGTTATGAGGTTACGGATAGTCCTGATTTCATTTCAACACAGAAGCTTAAACTTTTGAAAAAGGATATCTGCAATTGGAACGGAGAGGCATTTGGGAAGTTGGAACACCAAAGAAGCAAGGCTCTAAATGAACTTTCAAGGCTGGATCAGTCTTCTGAATCTTCTGAAGGAAAGTAGATTTCTTGGAGACAAAAATCAAGATGTCTATGTCTCAGGGATGGGGATAAAAACACAGTTTTTCCAGAACATGGCTAATGCACATAGAAGGTATAATTGTATTGACAAGCTACAAGTTAGGGGATCCATTACTGAAGACAAACAAGAAATCAAAGAAGAGATTTTGAGCTTCTATCAACAGTTGTATACAGAGAATGAACCTTGGAGACCATCGGTTAGATTTGACAATCTAGCCAGAATCTCTGAAGAAGAAAGAATATGGCTGGAAAGGGAGTTTGAAAAAGATGAAATTCATTCGGTCATTAAAAATTGTGCTCCAGATAAGGCACCAGGGTCTGATGGGTTTACTATGGCCTTCTTCCAACATGCTTGGGAGATCATAAAAAATGAGATTATCAATGCGTTGAAACACTTTCATCACCACTGCCACGTGGTCAAATCCATCAATGCTTCCTTCATTTCCTTGATTCCTAAGAAGGAAAGGGCAATCAAACTCAAGGATTACAGACCAATCAGCATTATTAGTAGTGTCTACAAAATTGCATCGAAATTACTGGCAAGAATACTCAAAACAGTGATTGAAAAATTGGTGTCAGGGAGCCAGAATGCTTTTGTTAGGGAAAGACAAATCACAGATGCATCACTCATTACTAATAAGGCTCTAGATTGGAGACTAAAGAGCGGGGAACCGGGGCTGTTATTCAAGCTAGACATTGAGAAGGCCTTCAACAAAGTGAGCTGGTCATATTTGCTTAATATTCTGAGGCAGATGGGCTTTGGACACAGGTGGATAAGGTGGATAAAGTATAGCATCTCTACTGTCAAATATTCCATTTTGGTTAACAGGGGACCTGTGGGATTCTTCTCCCCACATAGAGGCATCAGGCAAGGTGATCCGATCTCACCTTTCTTGTTCATTTTGGCAATGGAAGGACACAGTAAAATGGTGCAGAAAGTTAGTCATTTGCAGTGGATTGTGCCATTTAAGATAGGAAGGAACCCAGGTCCTCAAACAAATGTCTCTCATCTACTGTATGCAAATGACACTTTGATCTTCTGTGGTGCTGAGAGATCACTAGTGATAAAGCTTAACCTAACCTTATTTATTTTTTAAGTTATTTCAGGTCTGCATATGAACTTTCTTAAGAGCACTATCTATCCCGTCAATGATGTTTCAAACATGATAGAGCTAGCAGATATCATGGGTTGCAAAATTAGATCATTTCCTTCCACTTACTTGGGTCTTTCTTTGGGTGCTAAATACAAATCTACTGAAATCTAGACAGGAATTATTAAAAAGTTTGAAAAGAAATTGGCAACATGGCAAATGCAGTTGGTGGCAGGCTAACACTAATCAACAGTGTTCTTGACAGCTTACCTAGTTACTATATGGCCATGTTCCAAATGCCAACTCAGGTTCTGGAGCAGATTGACAAGTTAAGGAGAGACTTTCTCTGGGAAGGCAACAATAAGGGCCACAAATTTCATCTCAACAAGTGGGAGAAGGTGACTCAACCAAAATTTCAAGGAGGTCTTGGAATCAAGGACCTAGCAGCTCATAACAAAAGCATGATGATGAAGTGGCTTTGGAGATTCAACATGGAGGATGCAGGGTTTTGGAAAGATGTTGTCATAGCTAAACATGGAATGTTGGATCGTTGGTACACTAAGCCTCTACTCTTCCTTATGGTGTGGGTCTCTGGAAGGGTATTAGAAATTTGTGGGACACCTTTGTTCAACAGGCTCATTTTGAAGTGGGCAATGGCTCACTCTTCAGATTTTGGAAAGACAAATGGGATGCAAATACCTTACTTCAGGATGACTTCCTGAATTTGTTCAGAATAGCTCAAGATCCCAACTCTGTAATTGCTGCTAACAGAGAAGGAAACATTTGGGACCTGTCTTTCAGAAAAAACATGCATGATTGGGAAGGGAATGAGTTGCTAGACATCTTTTCAAGACTTCAACAATGTCATATCAATCCCCAAGCAGTTGACAAACTCAAATGGAGGCATCACAGTGGGGGATTCTACCCAGTCAAGGAAGCGTACCATCAGATGTGCTCCAGAAATCCATTGATTAACAATTGGCCCTGGAAGCTTATTTGGAGGACAAAACTACCTCTTAAAGTCATATGTTTCACTTGGATAGCTCTATATGAGGCTTGTCTTACTCAAGACAACCTGATGAAAAGGAAAACTCAGCTCCCAAGCAGATGCCATTTGTGCAAAAAGGAGGTTGAAACTAACAGGCATCTTTTCCTTCACTGTGAAGTGGCCTCAGAAATCTGAAATCTATTTTTTTGCCTCATTGGTCTTAATTGAACCACCACCCCTCTCAGTAAAGGAAGCTTATGAGAGCTGGAATCTATGCAGAGTTGACAAAGCCATCAAGAAAATCTGGAACATGGTACCAGCTTGTATATCTTGATGTATCTGGTTAGAAAGAAATAGGAGATGTTTTGATGGGGAGTCAACTCCTTTAGGTCTTTTGAAAGCAAGGTGTATTGCCAATTTGTTTAGTTGGACCAAATTGGTTCTTGTTGATAATGCACATCATCTTTTGGATTTTACTAGCTCATTAGTTCTGGCTTAGATAGTTTTTGTCTAAGCCAGCCAATCTTTTTTGTAAGCTCAAATGCCATATCTTGTAATTCTTGCATCTTCTTGATGCTTTTGATTAATACCACTTCATAAAAAAAGAAATGCAATATAGGCATTCATAAGCAAGAGAGATCTCCCATCCCCTAGTCTTCCGAAACCAAACACAGTTAGTTCACCAAGTTTCACAGAAAACTGCAGATATTTTTCATGCTGGGTTCACCATGGACAAGACAGGAAAGAAATCAGAAGATGCAAAAATTAAACTGTTTTCCCAAATCTCCTTCCCCTTTTGTCCCAGGAAACTGCTCAAATATAGAGAAAACAAAGAATATTACGATAGCTGGGAGGGGAGAAGCCACACATCTCATCATGGATTATAAGCCCTGAGCTTTAGGCGGACTGCATCATACAGGTCACAGATAGCTATTTGACCTGTGTCTGATATTAAACGTTTCTAATCCTATTAACTAGCCCACCAGATAATCAAATAGACATTTTGTAGAGTGCTGAGTGGAAGATTCCTCTTCACTTGTGATCCTTGCCCTCAACGACTAATTACTCTAACATAACATGCAACCATTTTTGTTTATTGGTACTACGACTAATTACTCTAACATAACATGCAGCCATTTTTGCTTATTGGTAACATGCAACCAAGCTAAATCTTTTTCCTCCCTCTTCCACCCTACAGGAAGCAACACTACACATCTTCTCCGTCGGTTCCTCTTCTCCTAAGTATGTCCATTCTCCTGTTTCCTCTCATATCCTACAAAAAAGAAGTAGAGGACTCGACGGTGGAATCTGGCTAAATCAATTACAAGAACAAAACTAGCAGTGTGATGAAATTGGAAAGCTAAGGATATGGCCTTATTTGGTTAAGGTTTATGTATTCATAAACGTTGCCGGTAATATAAGCATATCCCTTTATGAATTATCTTAACGGGTTTTTATGAACATAATATTAGCGTACTATGATCTTAGTTTATAAACGAATTATGAAAATGGAAAACGCATAACCACTTAGTTTCAGAGATATATGCTGTAACAATAACGTAAAAGGTAGTGCAATTGCAGTTCAAGCTAAAGAAAATTCCAGACATAAATACAAAAAGAGATGACGGTTTGATCTCTAAAGGTGACAAACATATCAGATTTGAACCACTAGCCATTTTGCCAGCTGTTTCTACAATTTCCACAAATTAGCCGGAACTAGCATTCTCAACTCAATACCATTTACACTGGCTTGAATTAATTCACTTCAAAACATTCAAACAAACAGTAAACTACAACTACTTCACTGGCCGAATTACCGAGATTCGGCCATTTCGCCAGCTGTTTCTACAATTTTTGCACATTACTCGAACTAGCATTCTCAGCTTAATACTATTTTAACTGACTTGAACTAATTCACTTCAAAACATTCAAATGAACAGTAAACTACAACTACTTCACTTGCCAAATTACCTTGATTCGGCCATTTTGACAGCTATTTCTGCAAATTACTCGCACTAGCATTCTCAGCTTAATAACATTTTCCCTAACTTGAATCAATTCACTTCAAACATTCAAACAAACAGTAAACTACAACTACTTCACTAGCCGAATTAACCAAGATTCGGCCATTTCGTCAGCTGTTTCTACAATTTCTGCAAATTACTCGAACTAGCATTCTCAGCTTAATAACATTTTCCCTAACTTCAATCAATTCACTTCAGAACATTCAAACAAACAGTAAACTACAACTACTTCACTGGCCAAATTACCGGCCATTTCACCAGCTGTTTCTACAATTTCTGCAAATTACTCGAACTAGCATTCTCAGCTTAACATTTTCTCTGACTTGAATTAATTCTCATCAAAACATTCAAACCAACCGTAAACTACAACTACTTCACTGGCCAAAATTACCGAGATTCGGCCATTTCGCCAGCTGTTTCTACAATTTCTGCAAATTACTCGAACTAGCATTCTCAACTTAATAACATTTTCACTGACTTTAATTAATTCACTTCAAAACATCAAAACAAACAGTACATTAACACTAGTCCGCGATTCGCCGATAAAAACACAACTACTTCACTGTCGTTCTCAGTTAAGCCACAAACATAACAAATCAACACGTCGAGCAAATACCTACCATATAAAAATGCGACAAAACAATAAAAATGACTGATTAAAGCATGTAAACCGAATCTAAATAAAAAAAAGTGGAGAAAAAACCTGTAAAAGTCAACGGATTTGATCTTAACCGTCGACACCATGATTAATTGAGCTTTAACAAAATTGCTAAAGGTAATACTCCTAATGTATCAATTAAACAGATCTGAAAAATCTCAAACTGATAGAAATGTTGAATTTCAATTGATTTGTACTCTTCGTGTGAGTAATAGATAGATGTCTCGAGAATGGGGAGGATTAGCTGTATCTACGGTACTGTGTGTGTGTAGTTCCCGCAGGCGTTTCAAGTGGGAGGTCACAATCTCGGTACATGCACTGTGTGTGTGTGTGTGGCAATTTTTTATTGGGGGCTTTTTATATTTGGTGAGTAGCTGAATCTAATGAAATTACAAAAATCTGCAAAAGTTGACACTAATTAGTGGATGGGTTGGCCCGGCAAATCCATTGGGGGGCTTCGTTTAGCCGCCTATGTAGTAAGAAAAACTCTGAGTTTGACGTTGAATAGCCATAGTGATTTGGTTATTAATCAGTGTGTAAATTCTAGAGCTGGCCAGTGGACCGGGCTCGGGACTGGCGGGCCGGGTTTGGCGGGGGCGGGACTGGCGCGTCATGCGGGATCGGGTTTGGCGGGGGCGGGACTGGCGCGTCATGCGGGATCGGGTTTGGCGGGATTTGCCGAAGTCCCGATCACGATCCCGATCCCGTTGGGATCGGATCGGGGGCGGGATCGGGATCCGGACGGTTCTTCCTTCTTCTTTTTTTTAATAACATATGTATAAAAAAACTCAATAATTAAACAAGACAAGATAGTGTAATAAAAACATCTCAAGGCTGTTTTTGTGCCTCTTATGTTATTTAATAGACATATGAACTTTTTGTAATACAAATGCAATTGTCGAAATTGCAACTTTGTGGTGTTGTCCAAAGGTTGCAAATTACATAATAAAATTGCAATTAAAAAAAATTACATTCTTAAAAAAACTTGTTTTAGTTTCTTGATAACTTCTTGTGGTTCTCCGATTGGAATTGGTATTTGTTGGTCAAATTGATCCACGTCGCTTCCACCACCTTCTGATAAGATTTCGTTGTAGTTTTCATCTTCTTCTTCGTTGATCTCCGGTTGACTGCACCTTATCCGCTCGTATTCAATCTCTGAATAATACTACAATCTACAAGCTGTCTCCGGCTAATGAGTGTCTGTGGTCTCCTATTTGATATCTGCCGGCAGAAAAAGCGCTTTCAGACACAGTTGATGACGCTTGAATGTTCAAAACATCTCGGGCCATCATTAAAAGTATCGAAAATGTCTTCTCATTCCCCTTCCAGTATTTCAACAAGTCTTCACGTCCTTCTTCATTGAGAACTGTTTGGTACGGTACAGAACCCTACAAAACAAAAATATCAAACTCGCTAATTTGGTTAGTAGTGGTACGGCCGCACATTCTATTTCTGAGGCTTTCAATACTAGCTTGAAACAAAGATGTCTTTGTGAGGTTGTGTTGAAGAAGAAGAAGAAGATGGTATGGAAGCCGGTAGGTTACTAGCACTTTCATGTTGGTAAAACCTATATACTTTTTTGCATTGGTCTTCTACACTAGACAACACTTCTTCTTTAGTTTGTTCAATAGGTGGTGGGTGATTTGGATTTTTGGGACTTGGATGTGGTAGTGCTTCTATACAATAGTAAATAGTTTCAATAAGTGATTTAGTACCGTCTATTTTAATAGTTGGATTTAATACAGCACCAATAATATAAATAGTGGGAATAGGAATAAAATATTTTTAAATTTTGATAAACATATTTTTAATAACTGCCATGTAAGCTGGTTTTTCCATATATTCAGTAAGTAATAAAAATATTAGAGCTATATAAAACAACATAGTTGAAATAGTAGGATAATATATACCGGAAAATTCTTTTGTTGCTTGAAAAAATTTCTCTAAAAATATAATAAGTTCGAATTTTTTTACCCAATTGCTATCTACAACCATATAAGCTGGATTTTGATTATGAGAGTTAAAAAATAAAGTTATAGGTTTTCTATAGTCATAAGCAACAAGTAGTTGCTCGTATAAAGAATTCCACCTAGTGAGTACTTCTTCTGAAATTTTTCTATAAGTTAGTTGGCAATCGTGACAAGTTTTTTTATATTCCTTTCTTCGTTGTATTCTATTATTTTTAAAAATAAAGTTTATAGCAAATTGTATTTTACTAAGAATGTCTTCAAAAAGTGATAGACCAACTTTTACAATTAAGTTATATATATGGCACGCACATTTTATATGAAAATGATCTGAAAATGATGGAGTTAAACTATTTTTTAAAATTGTAATAGCGTAATTGTTAGAAGAAACGTTATCTAATGTAATAGTCATAATTTTATCGGTTATTCCGTAATAATCGCACACTTGATAAATATTTTCTGCAATAAAATTACTAGTGTGCCTATCATCTATATATCTACATGCTAAGATATGTTTTTGCATAGACCATTTATAATCTATCCAGTGACAAGTTACCGTTAAATAATCATGGTCATTAGTACTACGGCCTATATAAGAAGTGATAGCCACTTTGCCATTAAAATGATATAATGAATAACGTAAATACTGTTGATATTCATGTGCAAATTTAAATACATCTCTCTTAACAGTTGATCTAGAAAAACCGTTAAAAGCAGGATTATACAAATCTCTAATGTAATGAATAAAATCGGGAGATGAAAGAAATGAAAAAGGCAAACCCTCCACAACAACTAATTTTGTTATTCCTTCCCTATCTCTATGTTTATTGTATTTAGGGCCTACAATTCCCCCCGTCATAGGGTTAATTTGATCATGTACTTGGTCCGGGACAATATCAGTATGTGAACCTTGTCCCGATGGAGCGGGCGTTTGCGCACCCGATTTTGAAGCATCATATTGGGCATACCTAGCTGGATGAGCCCTTACTACGTGTCTCATTAAACCCCCCGTCCCACCGTGACCTTTTCCAATTTTAAATTTTAAACATCTTTACAAATTTTACATCTAGCTACTTGATTTTTTACGTCCCTATCAAAAAATATCCATGCATCTAATTTTAATGGTCGTTTTGCTGGACCTCGACTCATACTAGGGGAAATAGGAGGCATTTCAGTTGAAGGTGCACTAGTGGGTGTGTTGTCATCAACATTAGTGGGTGTGTCATCTAGATTATCGTCTAAATTAAAGTCTTCTTGAGTTCTAGAAAATAGCTCCTCGTCTAAATCTAATGGTATTGTAGAAAAATGTTCAGTATCAACAAACTCATCCTGTAGGAATAGGATGACTAGAATAAGTACCATTGCCCTTGTTGCCCCTACTAGAAGAAGCCTGACCCCTACCCATAAGCATACGTTTAAATTCTTCCATTATAAATTTATAATTATACTAATAAATAATTAAAATAAATGAAATTAAGTGCGCTAAATAAAATAAACAGACAATAATAATTTAATAAATGAACGAATGTATCAAACACCGACGTAACGTCGACGTGTAATCGAGAGGTTGAAAATTGAAACTTTGCTCGATGGAAGATCCTCAAGCTAGTTGCCAACTTAACTCCCAATTCCCAAATGAATAAATAAAATTGAATATTTAGTAGACATTGTAGACTTGTAGAGAGATAGATTGAGAGATTGTAGGAAGATTTGTGAGAAAAATGAAGAGAAAATGAGGTATTTATAGTTGAAAAATTAGATTAAAGTGTAAATATAATAACTTATGGGTTAAAAATAAATATTAAGGGGGTTGGGGGAGGCAAAAAATGATCGTTGCACAACGGCCAAAATGTAAAATGATCATTGGTGCAACGTTTATTTTTGCAAAAGGGGAAATTTCGGGCGGGATCGGGTCGGGATCGGGGCGGGACTGGGTCGGGACGAGACATTGTCCCGTCCCGGTTATGTCACCACAAATCTTAAGCGGGACCAAATATATATATATATATATATATATTTATAAAGCCAAGACATAGGCATGATTATGTGTCATGTCTTAAAAGCCCGCATTGGTATTTATTTATTCTCAAATTTTTTACTGCAAAAAAAAAAAAAACAAGGGTTTTCATTTACCATAATTTTTACCCCCTCTAAAAGTTTACGGAAACGTTATTGCTTCTAACAATCCGAATTTCTCAACACAAACACTAAAGATTTATATACTATATTGATCACAATAACTAAAAGATTACAACTATAAAATGTAAATGAGACTACTAAACAACTGAAGAAATAGAATAATAATCAGAAGGAGATAAGAAGACAAACTCATAGAAAGCGGATGAGAGAATTGTAATCCGGTGACGGGGGAATTGTAGGCCATAAATACGATAAACATAGAGATAGGGAAGCAATAGCAAATTTAGTTGCGGTAGAGGATTTGTCTTTTTCATTTTCATAGTCTCCTGTTTTTATTCATTACATTAGAGATATGTATAATCTTATTTTTAACGGTTTTCCTAGATCAATTGTTAAGAGAGCCATTTTTAAATTTGGACATGAATATCAACAATATTTACGTTATTCATTATATTATTTTCCTGGCAAAGTATCTATCACGTCTGATATAGGCCGTAGTACTAACGGTCATGATTATTTAACTGTAACATGTCATTGGATAGATTATAAATGGTCTATGCAAAAACGTATTTTAGCATATAGATATATTGATGATTGTCACACTGAAAAATTTATTGCATAAAATATTCATCAAATTTGCAATTATTATTGTATAACTGACAAAATAATGATTGTTACGTTAGATAATGCTTCTTCTAATAATTATACTATTAGACTTTTAAAAGATCTTTTAACTCCATCTTTTCCTAATCATTTTCATATAAAATGTGTGTATCATATTTATAACTTAGTTGTAAGAATGGTCTATCATTTTTTGAAGACATTCTTAATAAAGTACAATTTGCTATAAACTTTATTTTTAGAAGTAGTAGAATACAAAGAAAAAAAGAATATAAAAAAACTTGTCACGGTTGTGGACTACTTTATAGAAAAAATTCCGAAGAAGTAGCGACTAGGTGAAATTCTTTATATGAACAACTACTTGTTGTTTATGATTATAGAAGACCTATAATTTTATTTTTTAACGCTCATAATCGAAATCCAACTGATATGGTTGTAGATAACGATTGGAAATTTTTTCCAGAACTTATTGTATTTTTAGAGAAAAAAATTTCAAACAACTAAAGAATTTTCTGGTATATATTATCCTACTATTTGAACTGTGTTATTTTATATAGCTCTAATATTTTTGTTACTTAGTGAATATGAAAAACCATCTTATAAGACACCTATTAAAAAATGTTTATCAAATTAAAAAAAAATCTTATTCCCACTATTTATATTATTGGTGTTATATTAAATCCGACTATTAAAACAGACGGTTGTAAAACACTTATTGAAACTATTTATGATTGTCTAGCAGTACTTCCATCTCCAACTCCAAAAAAACTCAAATGAACAACCACCTAAGGAACCAACTAAAGAAGAAGTTTTGCCTAGCATACACGATGAATGCAAAAAAGTATACACGATTTACCAACAAGAAAGTGTTATTAACCAACCGACTTCCATACCATCTTCTTCGATACAACTTCAAAAAAGACATGATGTTTTTGTGGCTAGTATTGAAAGCCTTAGACATAGAATGTTTAGTGGTACCACTACTAATCAAGTTAGCGAGTTTGATGTTTTGTTTTGTAGGGTGTTGTACCGTACCAAGTAGTTCTCAATGAAGAAGGAAATGAAGACTTGCTGAAATACTGGAGGGAGAATGAGAAGACATTTCAGACACTATCAAAGATGGTCCGAGATGTGTTGAACATTCAAGCGTCATCAACAACATCTCGAAGGCTTTTTCTGCCGGAAGATTTCAAATAGGAGAGCACATACACTCATTAACGGGAGACAACTTGGAGATTGCAGTTTTATTCAGAGATTGGATACGAGCGGAGCGTAGAAGGTTCGGTCAACTGTAGATCAACGAAGAAGACGACGAAAACTACAATGAAATCTTATCTGACGGAGGTGGAAGCGACGTCGAGCAATTTGACCAACAAATTCTAATTTCAACTGAAGAACCACAAGACATTGTGAAGAAACTAGAAAATGTATTTATAAATATGTGATTTTTTAATTGCAATTTTGCTATGTTGTTTGCAACTTTCAACACCACAATGTTACAATTTCGAAATTGTATTACAAAAAAAATTATATTTATATTAAATAATATAAGAAGCACAAAAACAGTCTTGAGATGTTTCTATTATACTATTTTGTTCAATTATAGAGGTGTTTAAATATGTTTTTTTTTAAATTAAGTGCAAAAAAAATGGAAAACCCGATCCCGACCCCGGCCCGATAAGACCGATCCCCTTTTCCGACGGGATCGGGATCGGGAACGGAACGGGACATCGACCGATCCCGCCAGTCTGCGGCCCACCAATCTCATCGAAGGATCGGTCCCGCCCCGCCCCGAACCCGACCCATTGGCCACTCCTACTAATAACTACTGAAAATACAAATTGACTTAATTACCCATAATCTACTTTGACATAAGACTCTAATACCTTTAAATACAACTGACATAAACCTAAATATAAACTGACACAAAACAAATCCTCGATAGTATTTTGATGCAGCAATTCAATATGAACACCGGAGCAGGGATGTAACAGACTAATTTCACCCTCGTCTTTTTCTACTGTAATAAGCCATCACATAGACTCCACACATAGTTTTCCGTTGGCTTTAGTAATACTCTTCATAAAAAATATGTCGTTGGAGAGGCTGAAGAACATTCTACATGAACTAATGGTGCCTTAGTTCTCGGCTAATATAACCCATGGAACCCTAGCCAGGTCCTGTTAAAATTGCTATTGGTAGCCACACGTCGCCAGGGTTTGCATACAGGGGAGAAATTAAGGGGGTGTATTCAATTAGGATTTTAAAAGGCTGTTTTGGGATAAATAAGTTTTGTGGTATTCAATTAAGACTTTTAAATAATCTAAACAAATCTTGGGGTAATTAATCAAGACTATTAGAATTTTTTAAAGAGGGTGTCCAAATCTAGTGGTATTCAATCAGGATTTTAAACAAGTAATAAAAAGTCATTTGGTATTCAAAAACTTGCTAAACAATAAGTATTTTAAACAATCAGGATTTTGTGTGACCTTTTTAGTGAGATGTATAAATAACAAACCCTATAAAAATCTCACACTAACCCATCAGACTTTTTTTTTAAAATCAGTGAATTTCTAAATTGTTAGCCACCCTTGTTCATCGCTACCCTGGCCCAAAGAAATGGGCTATACATTGCAAGAGCAGATAGCGATAATTGTTTCATGCCCTCGCTTATCATTCGCAGATGCGATAGCTGATAATCCTCTCTCGTTTCGTTCTCGATTTGCAATTTTTACTTCAATATCCCTTGGATTGCATGTTATCCAAAAACCACATAGAACTGTTGGTAAAGGAATTGAAGATAGCCAGCATGGAGTCTCTTTATAAATCTCGATCAATCAGGCAAAAAATATTGATTGTGATAAAATGAAAGCATTCTTTGAAGCAAAAATTTCGGTAAATCAAGCTTTTTGATGTAGATCGATCAATCCCGCCCTGTTCAAGTGATCGCCCCGAGCCGCTTCTTTATTGTAAGGCGTCTAGAAGCCCAATTTTGTTGCTAAGTCAGATGTCTGGTGAACACATTCGTAATGAGCACTATCCAAATGAAAGACGATCGATTATCTACCCTGGCCCTCTCTCTGACCTGATAACAAGTATCGCCTCCCCAAGAGCAGTAGCAACAATTGTTTCATGCCCTTGTTTATCATTTACATTCTCAAAAGATTGAGTTGCATTAGGTTGAGGAACTAGGCTAATGCTTGATTCACAAAATGTATTAGCAACTTGTAACTTTAATTTGGAATTCATGTACGTTATTAGCGGATGAGAAGGTTCAGCTCGTGATTCAAAGCTGCTAAGTGATGCCTTATCAAGAAGGAACTGAAGTAGATCACCATTGCTCATCATCCGATTAAGTTGGTTGGTTGACATTATAAAAATAAAAAATTCATGTGGTCCTTTCAAATTTTTATAAATCTTTTAAAATTCAAACGTAAAAAATCTTGATTGTTAAAAAAATATTTTAAGTCATTACATTCCTAAATAGTCTTTTAAAATTTACTGAACTTATTTATCTATAAATGATCTTTAAAATCTCAATTGAATACCCCTGAGGTAGTCTTCAATCAAATTCAAACGCCTAGCTACATGAACTAACACATCATACTGAAGTTCTGACCAATTCGCCATAAGCTTGAAACCATGCAGTGCATTCTTTCCTTTAACTATTTCCCTAACTTTACTCTTTCGCCAATATGTTCTCTTCTTTTGTTTGCATACCCGCTATTCGAGAATCTACAGAATCAGTTGTTAGCAATAATGAAATTAAATGTTCTTTAATCCTCACATCTACGTTTCTCAATGCATTTGATTTTGATTATTCAACTATTGGATATTGTTTACCAAAATCATCTTTCTTTCCTTTTTTCTTAATAAGAAAGTCACTTATTATCTATATCACTCTATTAATTATTCTACCACATTTTATAAAAATCATGCCGATTAATATTGATGTGATTTTTTTTCTCATTCCACATGAAAAATGACTCTTATCACTTAAAATTAATATGATCCATTTCGACCCATATTACAACCCAAAACTCGAAGCCCTTTCAATAGTTGTGGGGGTGAGGGTGGGGTGGGGAAGAGATGCAATGAGCTTGGAATACCATTTATAAAACTAGCTTTTCATATTTCTTCTAAAACAATTAATTTCTTGATTTTTAAACATCTTTTTTTTAGAGAAAATATTTTTTTATAACATCTTGACTAATCAAACATGAAAAATTGAAAAGAAATTATTTTCCTCGTTACCAAACAAACTCACAAGGTCAAAATTATTTATCATATATATTAAGTAGATGTTGAATATTGTGTTTATTTCTTTATATTTAAATCTCCTTAATGAAAATAATAACTCTGCAGTTAGGTAACCTAAATCTTAATTAGGACAGATCACTATGGTTTAATCTCTTGTCGATCTATTCATTCTCCTTTCCTTCGCAAGGCACCAATTTCAATTTTCTACTTCACTAAACAAAACCAAGATTTTTCTGGCTACTCGCAATTTCTAATTACTACTAATAAGTGTTTTCTGAAAAACTTTCAGGGCTAAGTACAACTAGTTCTGCTAATTAATTAGGATTTTTGAACTTTTAGTAAGTATGAAGCAAAGAGAAGAGTATGAAGGAGAAGCACGTGAATACGATATTCTCAATTGCTTATCTAAGAAGTTCTTCACAATTAGTCTACTTTGTTGATTGCCGCACATATGCTTAACAAGACTGATACTGACTACAAGTATTTTCTCACTGCATGAATTTTCAAATCTTAGTATAAGAATAATACTATCGTCATTTCAAAATATTTGTCTTACTTTTATTTTTAGTCTGTTGCAAAATGAATGTCTCTTTCTTTTTTGACAACTATTTTATTCCAACTTTACACGACATGTTGAAGACCAAAAGACTAAATATTATTTTGATACATTCGACATATCTTTAGTTAATAACCACATGGTTCAAAAGTTTTCTTTACTTTCTTAAACTCCGTACCAAGTCAAAATCATACAAACATTTTCAAACGGAGGGAGATCATAGAATTGCTAATCTCGAAATTAAAATTGTATGAAACACGGAATAAAATATTTCACATTTTATCATAAAATTATTGTCCCTTCCCCCAACCAAACTACCACTAACAATTGCAAACCAATTAGTGTTTCTGGTATAAAACAGAAGCTTCCAATTTCCTTTTGGCTCATAACATATTATATAGATGCTAGTTCGCGATGAACATATGCATACGAAGCAACATCATGGTTTAATAAAATCGATATGATATCAGGATTAATAAAGAATGTGATATTTATCGCCTTGAAATAAATTTTTATAATGTTATCTATGACTTTTGTTGACAATAAAAGTTTTATATAAAAAATAGCTCTTGCGCCATTTACGATGCCCTTTTGAATGTTGTTACATGACGAATTTGTCTCGACTAGTTATCTAGGGAACGCTAGCGTTGTATAATTGTTGTTCACTATTATTTAGTTTGTATATGAATGTCAACATAAAAAAATAGTCGTAAGTGGAAGCAATTCGGACGATAACTAGTCACGTAAAAAAAACTTTCTACAAAATCTCCTCGTAAGTAGATGGTTGTTCAACAGCTATCCTATATCCTATATCCTATATCCGAAACTATTTAGGCATTAGGTTTTGTCTAGGCCTCATTTGTTTGCATTTAATAGAGATATGAATGGTTCAGACCTTAGCTCATTAAGAGCATTTGTTTACATCAAATTCTAAACACTTATTTGGTCCGAATAGATTTGAATTATTCAAATCAACAAAGTCTTAAATATGATTAATATGTAATTTTGTTTGAAATTTTTTTACCGCTGCTCTGTCCACAATCACCAACTCCACCCCCATCACACCCCTCCAACCCACTCCACCCCCACCACCATTAACCACATTTGTCATCACCCCTACCCAAACCCACCTACTCTCCACCCACCTCCCACCCCACCGCCACTAATCAACTCTGCCATTACACCACCATCACTGTCAACCATCACCACCAACCACCTTTGTCATCACAACGACCACCGATGACAACCATTATTGTCAGTCGCTACCACACCTACAATTTTCATCGTTATAATTATATCAACAGCCACCGCCGCTGCTACCATCATTACGACCAATCCTTACTACTAACCACCTCTACCATCATAACTAGCATCCCGCCATTACTAGCCACTAGCACCAACCATCAACACCACCATTACAAAACAATTCCACTATCATTACTAACATAAATATTTTATTTTCTTATTAAATAATATTTTTATTTTATTAAATTTATATTTATTTTCTAATGTTTAGTTACTTTTTAATTTGAATTGTAAATTCATTATGTTTAAATAAATACATTATGCACATTCATATATTTAAAAACAAATAGTCTTAATCATGTAGTGTTCATATTTAGAGATAACATCTTAACCATTCAGACGTGTATTCAGATTTAGACGTCTTAATCTTAATGAAAACAACCCAGAAGTGAATCAGCTTACCATTGCCCAACCAAAGTCTAGCCTAAGTTCTGCCTCACCCGTTTAGATAATTCCGAAGAAAGATTGTTGGCAGCAGGTAGAGAGATTTTTTTCCTATTCAAAACACAAGGAAATGCAGGCAGGGTAGAGCTCGGCAGAGGGTTCGAGAATAGGATATGGGGAGTTCCGCCTATCTCAATAAAGTATATGATTGGTTCGAAGAACATCTCGAGATTCAAGCAATTACGTATGATATAACTAGTAAATATGTTCCTCCCGTGTCAATATATTTTATTGTTTAGGGAGGATTATGCTTACCGCATCTTCTCCTTGTCAAATACAAAATTTACCATTCGACAATATCCACATTTTTTTGTTGTTGATTCCACATATATGATATAAATGAGGCCTAATTAACCGCTGAATAACTTTGATATGAAGGCGCATCTGGTGTAGTGGTATCATAGTACCCTCCCACGGTACTGACCAGGGTTCGATTCCCTGGATGCGCAGCAGGTCTTTTTAATTGTAAGAAATTCATTATTCCCCTTTTTTTTCTCTGTTACATTTTTGTTTTGTTTTTCTTTACAAAGATTTTTTTTAGTTGTACATACGTTAGGAGTTATTCCAATAATATGAAAAGTTCAAAAAGAAACATACAAGAGTTTTTGTGATGTCTTTACCCACAATAACCCTCCCAAATTTTGTTTTATCCAAACATGAAAACCAAGTTTAAAAGAATTAAAGTGTTCATGGTTAAAAATATATCTAAATTATTTTTTTTCCGCGAATTTCATACTCAAAACTATTAATTATTCCCGTTATCTACTTAAATTATTCCTTTTATTATATCAAAAATACATCTCGATGCTGAGTTGGTCAAATAAAATCAATTGAGATAGGCATGTGGAGGCTAAAAAATCATAAAAACCGATCCACGTGCCATCTATAAGAACTAATTTAGTTGATAAATCTTTTTTTATATATATATTTTCTTTAAATCCTTCTCTCTTTCTCTCTTTCCCCTTTTCCCATTATTTCTCAGTTTTTCTTCCCCTTTCTTCTTCTTAATTTCTCGAATTCTCTTCTTCTTATATAATCCTAATTTTTTTATACAAATCCCACAATGAACCTTAAAAAATCTATCCATCTCACAATAAATGCTAAAATTATAAAAACCATAACTTTTTAAACCAAAACCAGAAGCTAACGGATAAGCCATGCTAAACTTGAATGTTAATGGGGAAAAGACTAAGGCTGAGTAATTATGATTTTAGAACTCTAATTATATTTATAACCCCTCTTAACTTTACCATTTAATTAAAATCATTAATAAACATCCGAATTAGGTTAGGTGGACAAAGTTAGCCACGTAGAATGCTACTTGACATTTTTTTAAAATTAAAATGGAATTTGTGTCAGAAACATCACAATCATTGATAGTTTGGGTACCAAATCCGCTCCTTCCAAGTGTGTACTACGAAGCCGTCCTCCGGGGCATAGTCCAGTGGCAAAGTCTGAACGCTATAAGACGCTCTGGCATGGGATAACGTTGGTTCGATTTTCCGCAAGCACAAAGAAACTCTCCATGTTGGGAAATTTGACCTTGTCTCATTGATCAGTTGTACGCTCCCAGAAAACTGGCCACCGGAGCACATCCACGATTTACCTGATAATATTATTGAAGGACCGGTGCTATTACCTCTCCAGACGTCTGAGTAATACCAATCAATAAAACCTGGATTATCAAAAAAAAAAAAAAAAAAGTACTACGAAGCCAATACACGCACGTGACAAGCGCGTGCTTCTCATCATTGCTACTGTCAGGCATTAAATTAAACACACATCCCAAGCCGGATTGTTGTATTCAGGCTTCACTTTCCTGAAATGGCCACTATGATCACTAGTGAGCATCTTTTCACTCTTTTCCTTATGAATCTTAATTAATGTTCCATTTTTGGTTATGGCTTGTGCTGTTGTTAATGCTAGTATCACATTGCATATATAGCTAATATAGTTTTTTTGTTTCTTCATTCCTTTTTTTCGACTAGTTTTTTCACGCTGCTTGATCATAACTTAGTAGTATTTATTGTTCTTATCTGACCTTTTTTAATACTTTCTTCGTTTTCGCAAACAGCGGTAAGGTTTACACACTCTACTATTCCAGACTCCATGTTATGAGATTCCACTTGTTGTGGTAGTATTCCTTTTTTTTTTTAATGTAAAGTGGCTCTTTAACTATTGTATTTTCCCTAGTTTTCAATTGCTGCTCTTGATTTTGGTTTCTCTTATATAAATTTGATCTATTATTAGCAAAATTTCTATGGTTACTGATAAAAAGAAAAGAGTTTCTAAGATGATTTGAGATTAGTTAGATGTGTAGCTGAATCATATACTACTACAACAACAACAACATACCTAGTGGAATTCCACAAAGTGGTGTGTAGGGATGGGAGGATAGAGTGTACGCAGATCTTACCCCTACTTTGGGAGTTAGAGACACCCGGCCAAAGGACAAGCAATTCAAAACAGTATAAAAAGTCAATACTATTGATTCCTAAAATTTGTGACGATTCCCATGGAGAAAAGACTCTACTCCTTGACTAAAAATGAACCTTTGGCCTAACTTCCGAAAGATAGATCATGATGCGAGGATTGTCCAGGATAACGTCAATCCATTCCATCAACCAATGTGAATTGACTCTAACACCACCACACACCCAAGTATGGACATGTAAAGTACACTATCCAATCTGACCCATAAGATATGGGGTGGATAATCGACTTTTTAAAAATAGATCAAATATGGATATTATCCACTAAAAAAAGGGATATCCATATCGTCAATACCATTTGTCTGCTTATATTTTTCATGTGTTCTTGTTTTCTGGGAGTCTAAGATTATTTTAGCTTTTAATTTGTGTTCTCACCTGACTATTTGTGAAGCCATGGATAATATGAATATCCATATTATTCGTCGGTTAACCCATTTTTATCCGTGTTAAATATGGGCGGATCGGATATTTTATCCGTTTTTGTTTAACCCATTTTTGACCTGCTCATATTCGATCTGACCCGCATGTTTGCCACTTCTAGTGTCAACATAACATAGGGGCCTAACATTACGTACAACAAGAATAGAGATGAGTTTGACTATGATATTATGTAAAGAAAATCGACCTCAGGTCTAATTCAACCTTAAAAGTTAGCTCGCGAGAGACAATGAACTATTTCCTGAACCAATGTGGGACTCCAATAGAGCTCTTAATGGTAAATACTAGCAAGTAGAAGTTGCAACACTTGTGTAGAAGCAAATTTGATGTTGTTAACGGGATGAACTTTTGAGGAAAGCTTTAAAAGTTGTAACACCTGGATATAACATGAAAGCAATAATTGAGCTAAAATAAACTGCATTGAATTGAATTGACAAAAAAGGATAACAAGAGTTGTGGATGTGTTGTGTTGGATGCATGATTACCTACTGTAAAAGTTGATCATTTTATATATTGTAGAGTTAGAAATGGACATTAACCTACCCTAACTATTTTTTTTTATATTCTTCTAGACTTGCTCCTTAAGTTCTGTATAGGTGGATCATGCCCACATATTATGTGGATAGTTGATAGTTATTGTATAAAACACGTAATTGGTTTGTTCCTTGTCCCTCACTCCTTGGAAAGTTAGTTACTAACTAGATCCTTTGCCTGTAAGTTTCTTTGGACTTGGTCAAATACAGTAATTTTTCCACGGTAACTTGGACCTTGATTGCTTCTCAGGCGTAGCTCCTTGGACTTAGTTCACTCTAGGAATGATCAAATTCATGCTAATTTAATTGACCCAGACCTGTTTTAAGCTTAACCTGTCGTAGTGAAAACTAAAAATCGTTCTCCAGTTGATTGGCTGACATAGGTTCGGAGGTTTTGTCTTCAACTCGGTTGAACTGGCCTTTGTCTCACTGTGAGCTGAATTATCCTCAGCTCAGCTGAACTTGTCTTTGTCTCAGCTGAAGTCTTGGATCGATTGAACTACCCCTAAGCTCAGCCAAAAAATGACCAAGTGGGTTTCTTTTAACCATATCGTTTCCTTCTTCTGTTGGGGAAGAGGGTCAATTTCATTTGAAGGGCATGATTCATTGGTGAGACTTCTAATGCATTAAGCTAATAATAGATTCGTCTCGTTTCTCCTTTAAGGTAGGAGTTGGATGTCTTTACGAAGTTGTAAATACTTTGATTGTCACACTAAGTAATTCATTGATGGCGTTAGAGATCCAAGTCTTCTTTAGTTTGGTTTCCACATATTAACTAGCGAGAATCTTATGCTTCAACTTGCATAGATGTTTGTCCATTTCTACTTCTTTACTGCTAATTCAACCTACTAAGTGTTTTTTTCCCTGCTCAGGGAGTAGGTGGCACACAATTAACAGCTTCAAACGGAAGAATGCTTTGGAAGTGCATAAAACTTATGATGGAGAAGATGAGATCAGCAATTTACCTGATTCCATTCTTCTTCACATTCTTTCATATCTTCCTACCAGAGATGTTGTGGGCACATGTATACTATCAACAAGGTGGAAGAAACTTTGGACTTGTGTTGAAAACATTGACGCTGATGATTCATTTCTCTACTCAAGTGGGGTTTTTGATTATCCGATGAAGGACACTTGTTTCAAGCACTTTGTCCACAGAGTTCTTCAACTTCGAGAAGAATCAGACATTAAAAAGTTTCGCCTTTCTTGCCGTGTTTGCTTCAGTGCCTCTCATGTTTGTTCATGGCTTTCATCTGTTATTAGGCATAATGTTCAAGATCTTGATCTTTGTCTTTTTGTAGAAGAACCTTTTATGTTGCCTCAATGTCTTTTTAGTAGCAAGACACTTACTTCTCTAAAACTTGAAATGAATTGTGTTCTGGAACTACCTACTTGTACTTTTTTTCCTTTCCTTAGAACCTTGCACCTATGTCTTGTCACATTTCGAGATGATAGCTCAACCCAGAGGCTGTTTTCTGGCTGCCCTATGCTTCAGGAGTTGGCTATATTAGATTGTGAATGGATGAACTTGAAGCAAGTTGCAATTTCGATCTCTTCATTAAAGAGTTTGATAATCGATGATTTGCCTTTCTTTGGCTCCACTGATGATCTAAATGGCTGCGAAATCAAGATTGACGCAGCAAGTCTTAGTTTCCTTAAGTACAGTGGTTATCTCTCAAATGAGATATGTTTGTATAATCTATCCCCCTCAGTCAATGCATCAATTCACATCCCCATTCTGTATGAGAAGCGAAATCAAATTGCTTTTCGTGCTGTTAAGCTCTTTAGAGGGCTACACAAGATTAATGCTGCGAAAATATCTAGCAGGGCTATTGAGGTAATTACTAACAGGCCGGAAATTAGCTACAGAACATTACAGTCTAGAATGTTGAATGTCTAATTATGCAGTACTGATGTCTTTTCTTTTCCTTTTCTGTGATCCCACTTGTTGCTTGGCAAAGTCTCTCTTCATTGCAGACATGGAGATAGACCGACTTCCAGTATTTTATAACTTGACGCATTTGGAGTTGAGTATGGAACTTGAAAATCATACCATTGGACCACTGAAGGAACTGCTCCAATGTCTGCCAAAGTTGCAATCACTTCATTTTTCTGAGGTAGATACCTTTGGCATTGTTGACTTGTGTATAAGTTCTTTTCAGTCACATGATTTCTTTTCTATTTTTTTTTCCATTCAGGGACTTGACCCCTGCATGCATATTTGTGAAGATGACTGGAACTTGAGATCTGTACCACCCTGTTTCTTGTCTAGTCTCAAGACAGTGAAATACAGCAATTTTCACGGTTATCATACAGAAATTTATTTTTTAAGAAATTTTCTGGAAATTGCAATAGTTTTGGAGAAGATGAACATTGTTTGTTCAGAACCTTTTGGAGATCCAAAGAAGCAAAAAGAAGTTAAAGATAAATTGCGGAGTCGGCACGGAGGATCAGTGTCTTGTGCTATCAAGTTTATGTAAAACCTGAAAGAGCTTTACATGTGAGTTCCTTTTCTGTCAAGAAGTTTATTAGTTTTTCCTTGTCATTTTTCTTTCTATGCAGAACTGTGGCATCTGTTTTCTTTCCTTCTGCTTTGGTTCATCATACAATTTACTAGCTAGATATCTGAATCAGACTGCTGGGCACAGTAATGAGTCTAAGTCTCAGATTCCGCCCTTTGAGATCTGAACTTGAGTTTTACTAAGAAAGCATGATGAATGCCTAATTTCTTGTCATTTTCAGAAGGTCAGTCTTCCGTGGACGATACATGAGTTACTTGCAAGGAGCTAATTAAGTTTGGAATACTAAAAGGGGAAAGGTTATGCATGTTTCAGAATAACATAGAAGTACCTATCCAGGAATTGATTTAAATTAGTAACTCGTGCTTCAAAATCACATAGAAGTACACATATGCTGTCCTATTAATCTACATTTTAATGTTCATTTATAGTACTTATTTAGTTGCTATCCAGGCCAAATTAAGATCACTCATTTTATCCCTAGTTTGTGTATAGGGTCACCAAATGAAAATATGTGTCTTTATATGGTATAAAAAGATTTACACATGCTTGCACCAAAACCTCACTATTTAATACATAGTTTCATGTGCAGAAGTTCAGTTAAGTTGCTGTAATATGGATCTTACAGCAACTTACCTGAACTTCTGCACATGAGACTATGTATTAAATTAGACTGCCATTAGAAATAGATAGATGGGAGTGGTAATCTCTTATTGGATATCTGGTTTCCCTAGTTTGATTAAAAAAAGATGCACATTTACTGGGTTTTAACTTTAGAAAGCAGTGTTGCTAAGAAATTGTTGAACTAGAACCTCTTTGGACTTCTACAACAGGAAACATCAAAGAGTTTCTTATTTCCTCAATAGTTAAAAACTAGTAATTGCAATATGCAACTCTACTTTTGGGGCCTGTTGAAATTTGATTTTTCTCTTTCAACTAGCCAAGAAAATTCCTCAATTTAAGTATATGTATGTTATTTCGTTTAACTCGGACTTTGAAGAATTTCATGTTCTAATTAAACAAATTCTTGATGTAGCAAGTAATATCACCTATTTCGATATCAACTCATGTTTGCTCTGCAAGATTACAGCAGTTTGCCTTTCATCTTTCATACATGTGAAAAGTCTTGTGCTCGCTTAAAATGAAATCAGTTGACAATTCGATCATCTGATGGCTTCTGCTTCCAGATACTTGGTAGTGCTACATGATTACATTTACGCGCCATTGACTGTTAACGATAATTTAAGTTGGTGTGTAATCCTGATCATGACATTTTTTATGCTTATTGTATCTGTATGTGATGCAGTCTCCAACAAGCAGTTAGTTTGCAAGCATTAGCTGTGGATATGGAAGATTGCTGGCTATGATCTTTTGGTTCCTTTTACATGTCCAACACCATGCTTTAGAACACTTGTTGTACTTCATAGGTAATGACTTCTCCAGATTCATGTAAATCAGTTGGAACTTCATTTGCATCTAGGTCTGTAAGTCTTTATGAGTTTTCTGAGGTAGTGGAATCTGACTCTACTTGAACAGGTAAACAGTTGGCTTAGGTTAGGACCCTTTGCCCCCTTTTGTCTTGTTTTTATTCAAAAGGAATCAGGTGATGACTGACTCAGTCGTATGAATGAACAGCAAGGATATGGAAAATATTGTATAAAAGCTTTGGTGTTTTGGGGAAAGAAAGTTTCACATGCATTGATCAAGTTCCCATGTCTGCAATTTTTGTTGTTTACATTTCAAACTTTTTTGTATTATGTTTTGTTTCAAAATTGTAGAAATTGAGTTTTTTCCCGTTGGGGATACTCTGCTGATAAGTCCTTTTTACATGCAGTCAGGGAAAAAAAAATTAAAAGGACAAAGTTCTCTATTTCCATTAATCCATTATTTGCTCCAAAAGGTGGAATCTCCCACCCCAGGAGCCCCCACACCCCGGTCTGACAGGTCTGTGAAGGAGGTAAATCATGGTGACTCAATTGATTTCAAAGGTTAGACCAGTACCACGCTGCGCACAAGGGGCCCTCCTTTATTTCAAGAAGAAACCCCACACTGCCGCTGACGGGATTCGATCCTTGGTCTTTGCTCCAAATATCCCCCTTGAAACCAATTGAGCTGCCCATGCGGACCCATTAATCCATTATTTACTTAGTGCTTAGTATTGGTCCTATTGGACTTTCCCTGTCTATGTCATAGCTAATCAGTAGTATGGCCTGTGTTCTCGAGACCAACAAGGGTTAGTACAATAATATTTACATGTTGTCCATTGGTTATGTCTTTGGGTTTGATCTTAAGCCTTGACTCACCCTTTGTGGATGAACCTTGCAAGGCAAACATCGTTTTAAGTTATCCGAGTTACCAAAAAATAGTTTATTTGCATGCGTAAGAATCCGTGTATACACATGTCGCCCTTGTTTTGTATATGAATTCCTTTTTGCTTATTATACGTTAGTACATTTGGACCTGTCATATCGAGTAACTTGATTTATTTCTCACATACTAATCTCACTTATTATGAAAAGTTATCCGTAGTTATCATTTGGATGAATTGATAGTGTAATTTTTTTAAAAAATTTTAATGTGTAAAACTTAAACTTTTATACATAAGTCACTACCGGAAGGAGAGCCTTGGTGAAAGTGGAAAATATTTTGTCGTTTAATTCGAGTTCGTCCTAGTAGGTCACTAGAATGTTAAATTGCTCCATGTCATGTCAAAAAGACTTCCATTTTAGAGCGCAAAATAATTCTATGATTAAGAAAGAAAGGGTCACAGGCTTACCTACCAATGCAGAACACTCATGTTATGTTAGACTTTCGTACATAAATAAACTTTCGCAAAACAAAATTCACGGTCAATACTCAACACCCATTGTATAAGATCGCACCAACCACAAATTTTTCCCTAACTTTTTAGATTCAAATTCTAATGTTGGCAAAAATATTATTTCCTCTGTCTCATCAGTTTATGTGACATATTTTAATGTTGACAAAAATATTATTTCCTTCGTCTTATCGGTTTATGTGATATATTTTTATTTTTAGTATATTAAAAAAGAATTTCATACTTTCTTATTTTAAACATATTTAACTTTTAATTTTTTATTATAAATTTAATGAAATAATTTATAATCACACACATATCTTACTTTACTTTAGACTTCAAAGCTTTAAAAGTTTTCATTTAGTTTTGGGAAAACATTCAAATTTGACTTCTAACTATATTTTATGAAATAACATTGTCCTCCATTAAATTTTGAGATCAAATATATCTTTTCCGTTTGAAAATTTGTTAAATTTATCCTTGGATTGACGGAAATATATGTTGGACGCCACGCAGAATCCACGTCGGATCGAGCACCACCACAACCGCCCTCTCCCTTCCATCTTCTCCACGCCCCCCATGGATCGGACCACCGCCATCTGATCCATGGACAGTTATTCTTCAAAGCATGTTTATTCTTTAAAGCATGTCTATTCACTGCTCTCACAGTAGAACATTCCTTCTTTGGTGAACTCACTTCCTCCTTATTCTCCATATCTTCAGGCCTTCTCTTGGCCTCAGATTCCACCTTCATTGGCTCCGGCATCGGATCTGCTGCTGGCGCCGGGGGCAAACTTGGTACAGATGAACTTAAATCATATAAAGAGACACCGTTTTGAGCAGCAGATTGTGGGGTCTTTTCCTCTTTGGTACTACAACAAAAAAAAAAACACAACCAAGACTCATCAGATTAGAACCAAGATGCTTTAGGTGGTGGTAACTTTGCAGGCGGCCTTTTTTGTCCATTAGGCTTCTACACCAACCAAAAAATAATATGTTGAATAACTTCAAAAAATGAAAAAAAAATGAAAAAGGGAAAGAAAATCAGATGAAAATGAGACTAACAGTTTTCTTTCAAACATTAGAAGAAATGGTGATAAAGATGCTGCCGGAGATGGAGATGGAGATGTAGCCGGAATATTCTGTCTCACATGCGAAGCTGTCGAAACTTGCTGGTGAATTTGGTCACCGGTAACAACAATACCACTGTTACCACCACCACCACTAGTCCCAGATATCCAATCATGTGACCTCTTCGTAGATGTTAAAGAACACCAAAAACATCAAAAGGGTTCGAAAAACAAGATAAAATAGAAATAACCAAACAATACAGTACCAGAACGAGATTTTCTCGATCTCGATCTTTCTTCACTCTCTCCCTTAACCTTATAGATTCTTGTATATCCTCCGGCCATGGTGGCGGTGGTCCGATGGATCGGGGGTGTGGAGAAGATGGAGAGGAGAGAGTGGTTGTGGCGGTGTTGGATCCGACGTCGATCCTACATGGCGTTCATGTGATCTGACGTGGCGTCCAACACATTTTCATCCATCCGAAGGTAAATTTAATAAATTTGTAAATAATAAAAGTATTTTTTTTATTTATTTAAATCTTGATGGACAGCATTAGCGATATTTATGCTAGTGAAAATAGAACAACAACATAATCAGTACTATACCATAAGTGAGATTTCGAAAGAATATAACTTGATAAGAGATGAAAGATACTTATAAAATTAATCGAAGTGGACGTAAACTATCTGGACACACGTTATATTAACAACCGACACACATTATATTAACAAAAATTAGAATATAGTGACCCCTATCTGAAAAGAATTAAGGTAGAAGAAAAGAAAACCCTGGTAGGCTCTTTGAAATATTATAGGGTAGGCATTATAATAGAGGAACAAGAAAATATTAAAAAGACCCCACTTTCAAACGAACTCTTCTTATTCTACCATTACTAGGACTACTTTTTGCCAGCCACCCTAGTATTCTACTATTCCAATTTCCATAAAGCCTCGTTTCTATACTTCTTTTTTTTTATCAATCTTTTCTTATTATAGCACTCAGATTTCTTCAATCCTTCTGTGTTTATCAGTATTAGATCTCATAAAATCTATCTCTTTCTCTCTCACACGGAGTGCACATGGTTTTTCAGGCTCTCTATACGTAGAGCCTTGAAGAACCCTTCTCAAGTTTTCTATTTTTTTTTTTGGTAAAATCTTGATCTGGAGTTTTTGTGTTTTTGCTGATATCAATATTACTTGTGATTTTCAAGCCTTTTTGGTAAAATCTTGATCTGGGGGTTTTGTGTTTTTTACTGATATTAATATTATTCGTGATTATTTACCAAAAAAAATATTATTTGTGATCTTTCAAGTTTTTTTGGTAAAATCTTTATCTGGGTTTTTTGTGTTTTTGCTGATATTATATTATTTGTGATCTTTTAAGTTTTTGCTTTTTGGTAAAATCTTGATCTGGGGTTGTTGTGTTTTTGCTGATATTAATATTATTTGTGATTTTCAAGTTTTATTTTATCAAATTTGAGTAAAAAAATCCAAATTTTCGCTTGCCAGCTCAAAGTTTATTTTTTGCACTATGATCTCAACAGTGAATCAATCAGTTATTACAATCAATGGGTGTGATTTCATTCGGTCAAAGTCTCAATCTTTGACTTCTTCACGCCGTTTCTCGGTGCTCCCGCCGTTACCGGCGATGAAGTCTCGCCGGAGCTCCGGCGTATTGGTTTCAAAACCTATTTTTGTTTCTAAAGTTGAAAGTTTTGGGTGTTTAAAGAGCTCTAATGAAACACATGCTGAGGAAAAGAGTTGTTTAGTTAAGTGTAAGGCATATAAAGCGGATCGGGTCGACCCGATTGAAGGACCCGAATCGAAAACTGAGGTGGCTAGGAAGATGAAGATTGGTGTTTATTTTGCTACTTGGTGGTTCTTGAATGTGATTTTTAATATATATAATAAGAAAGTGTTGAATGCTTTTCCATTCCCTTGGTTAACATCAACGTTGTCACTTGCTGCTGGTTCACTTATTATGCTGATTTCTTGGGCTGTTAGAATTGCTGAAACACCCAAAACTGATCTTGAATTCTGGAAAACCCTATTCCCGGTAAGGAAATTTAATTTTTTTGGATACCCAATTGGCTAAAGACAACAACTTTATGGTTCTTTTTAAGAAAAAAATAGTTTTTAGGACACCCAATTGGCTAAAGGTAACAACTTTTTGCTTATTTTCTAAGAAAAAAGTGAATTTTAGGACAGTCAATTGACTAAAGGCAACATTTTTTTGGTTCTTTTCTTGTTTCGATGATCTTTGTGGCCATAATTTTGCTCTTAAAGGCAACAACTTTTTGCTTATTTTCTTGTTTTGATGATGTTTATGGCCATAAGTTTGATCTTTTATGCCTTGTTTTTAGGTTGCTAGTTGTAATTGTGATCTGTTTTTCTAATGTTTGGTTCACTCTGAAATTTTCATTCAATTACTGGGGATCTAGGTCTGGTTGTTGTAATAGTGAATGTATTACCTGCCTGCCAAGCTGTATCTTGGTGTTATTGTTGGGTTTCTGTGGAGTTGGCTTAACCAAGGAACTAAGCAGAAACCTACCAACCCAGTACCAAAAATATATTTTGATTTTTGTTTGGATTTGATTTTGGAAGAAATATTTTCCGGGGTTGCTGACAGAGAACACAAAACAACAAAAAATATTGGTTTTGAAGTACAAGCAATTGTTTTCTGAAAACAAAGTTTTGTTTTTTTATAGACCCTCAATTGATTACTTTTCCGCCTAAGTTTCTTTAGAGTTATTTGGTATCTGTGATTGTGCTAGTGGGAGATAATACCTAGGTATAGTAAAATAGTCTGTGCACACAAGCTAGTAAAAAAAAGTTCTGGTTTTTTTTATGCCGAAGAGAGTCTAAAAACACAAGCTAGCTTGGATATTACCATAATAAAAAAGGTTTTTTTATGCAGAAACATAGTCTTAATCAGTCTTTGTTTTTTTCATGTTTTTTTTCTAGGTTGCCGTTGCACATACAATTGGGCACGTGGCAGCTACAGTGAGCATGTCAAAGGTGGCAGTTTCATTCACTCACATCATCAAGAGTGGTGAACCTGCTTTTAGCGTTTTAGTTTCGAGGTTCCTCTTGGGAGAGACGTTCCCTATGGCCGTTTACTTATCTCTTATCCCCATCATCGGTGGTTGTGGTCTCTCCGCTCTTACAGAGTTGAACTTCAACTGGATTGGTAATTAGTTAACGTTTGCTAGTTGTTGAGTCTTGATTTTCCCCATTATTTTTATTAATTCTCTTGCCTCCGCATGGTAAAACATTTTTTAATGTCATTATACTCGTATACACAGAATTTTCTGGAAATTTGATGGCAAATCTTTCATAATGTAAGTGTGATAATTTATACGCCTAGCTGTAACAGCTGTAATATTAGACTGTTATCAGTGTTCTATAAATATTTTCCATGGAAAAATATCTTTCGGTGCTTGAATGGAAAACATTTCATTAGAAAATCGGAGAGTGTTTTAATGATTTTTTTGAGTAGTAAGATTTATAACAATGTCTAACTGCCTAATATAAAGTTAAAGTTTTGATAGTGCTCCTTGAGAAAAAAAGTTGAGGTAGTGTTACAAGAAAAATGACTTTTGTCAACATTTTCTGGTAACCCCAAATATCAGAATTTGACTCATGGAACACATTTTTCTGAAAAGTGACTTTCGTCATACTAAATACACCATATGGTGCAGCATTTTGTGAGGGTAGTTCTTACTTCTCGAGTTTGATAACACTCTCGATTAATGGAAGGATATTTTGTGATGCATTCAATCACTTTATATATCTTAGAGACCACCCTTATGGATGAAATAGTATCTGAGTTTTTACTAGGCTGACCTGTTTTTTGTTTAATCAGGTGATGTTAGTCTTGGCATTTTGTGTTGTCTTTGACACTTGTGATTGTTTCGAGTGTTGAAGACAAATTTGCTTATGAATTTGTTTGCTGATGATTTTATCTGTTTTTGTTGGTTTGTCCACGTTAGGTTTCTCGGGGGCTATGATCTCAAATGTGGCATTTGTCTTCAGAAATATATTCTCCAAGAAGGGTATGAAGGGGAAGTCTGTTAGTGGGATGAACTACTATGCTTGCTTGTCTATGCTGTCTTTGTTGATTCTCACACCATTTGCCATTGCTGTTGAGGGACCACAAATGTGGGCACTAGGATTCGAAAAGGCTGTCTCTCAAATCGGACCCCAAATTGTCTGGTAATCACATGACTGCCATCCTTATCTTCTTTTTTTTGGTTATCTGAACTATGCCAAAAATTGATGGGTGAAATAATACTCCCTCTGTTCCACTTTATGTGGCAAGTTTCGGAGTACGAGGGTCAAAGTATTAAATATTTGGCGTGAATTCAGACATAAATTCCGTTTGGAAATAAAATTTACATATTTGAAAACTACATAAAAATTAGTATGTCATAATAGTTAATAATTCCTAAATATTTAAGAAAGCCGTGGTCAAGGAAGAACCTATTTAACTCCACAAATACTAATGTCGCCACATAAATTGGAACAGAGAGGGTACTACATTTGACTGCTGTGATTTTAATCATGTTAGAGATTTATATGTCAATTGAAAATGTAGAGAACTTTTAATGCTGGAGAAACTAGGTTTATCCATATAATGGAACATACTTAAATAAAGCGACAAGGTCGGTGAGAATTCATATAGACGACCCTAAATTGCTTGAGATTAAGACATATTTGTTGTCGTTATTGATTGCCGTAATTTGTTGTGTGTGAGAGCAGTATATATTTACTACCCCTAGAACAATTTAACACTACTTGTGTAAAGAATAACTAATATGTGAGTAAGTACATTGGTATCAAGAATGGTGGATGTGTCGGAAAGTGACAAGGAAGGATTTTGGGAAAACAGTTGCATCACATACTTTACAAGCTCTGTGAAAGTAGCAAGTCCATGAACTGCTCCAGAGTTAATTTGTTTAAGCCAATCAAGGATTGAGAACCTATACTTTCTACCATTAAATTTAGCTTTGGTGCTGACTGATGTTTAATGTGGTGAATATTTGTTGATAACAGGTGGATGGCGGCCCAGAGTGTATTTTACCACCTCTACAACCAGGTGTCATACATGTCCCTAGATGAGATCTCTCCTTTGACGTTTAGTATTGGAAACACCATGAAACGTATTTCTGTTATAGTATCCTCCATCATTATCTTCCGTACACCTGTCCAGCCTGTCAACGCTCTTGGAGCTGCCATTGCAATTCTTGGAACTTTCTTGTACTCACAGGTGATAATTTCATTTTTGGCCTTTCTGTATCCGATGTGATTGATTGTTCTTCCTTGATACGTCTTTCTTAAGTCTATCTCGTTTTTTCTGCTTTTGAGTATGCATACAAACTAATTTTCTCCACAAGTATTACCATTATAAACACGGGAATGAGAAATAATGGTTTCCTTTTCCTCCCACACCAATCTTCACTCGGATCTTTTAGTTTCTCTATTTCTGTGTGTTCGACTATTTTTTAATCAAGATTCAGAGAACCCTAATTATCATTTAGTGTTGGAATGAATAGTATTGAATCGATATGCAAGCAACCTAATTTCTACATAAATATTGCCACAATAAAATGGGAATGAGAAACAACTCGTTTCCTTTCTTCCCATGCCAAATCTTTGATCGGATCTTTTAATTCCTCTTTTTTCTGTGCGCGCGTCTTTAATTTAGGATTTAGAGAACTCCCAAGTATCATTTAGTGCTGAAATGAACAGTGTGGAATCAATATAAATCATTCTATGTCCCCGAGCAGTTTGAGGTTAAAGGTGTATATTAGAGAGCTTCTTTATTGAATATTGGAATAAAACAGGTTCAGATAGAGCAAAATGGATAGTGAAGGATTCATACATATAGCTAGCTTCGGATTGAAGTTTCTTTGTGGGAGGGGGGGTTTGCTCAATAGAAACCAAGGTACTGAATTTGCTCAAGGCACCAGTCCTGTCAAAAATCAAAATTGTCCAACTTTAAATTGCTTGCGATTTTTTGATCATTCGTTGTGAGTAAATTTAAATTGATTCGTACACTTTCTATCTCAAACACATTTCCTGCTACTGATAATCCAGTAAATAGCTCCAACAGCTAGTGATTATCTTGTTTTCCATGTTTTTGCGCCTGCTCCAAGGTTCCAATTCTTTCGTCATTTTCATTGTTGTCCTCTACTAACTTGAGCTCTTTGAATGTTATGCAGGCAAAACAGTGAAGAGTGCAATTTGCATACCGTGTAGGGATAAAGACGCTGAAGAGAGCCTTGAGGTGTTGAGAAAACGTCTCTTAGGATCCTCAGTGTACCCTTTGGGTGGAAGATGGAACTTATAAGTATGTAGATAGCAATAAATCCTATAGAGTTACCAAGGCTGGTTTCCTTGTTTTGTTATTCATCGAACTTGATAGAGAATCAAAACTGTACTAATAAAGTGAATACTCGATTGAGAGTGGTATAAATTAGTTCATTGATGCAGATTTGGTTTATAAACCTTCCAGAATTTGGCAGGATTGGCTTTGCTAGTGTTCCATGTTTGGCATTGATCGAGTCCGGGGGTCAATTAAAGTGAAATTGGCTCTTGAATTTCTACTGAAAATGCATCAATGGAACTTGTATAAAACAAAATACTTTCTGCTGGAAACACCACTGATAGAAACCAAGTGACAAGATTAGTATTCATGGATCTCTAAACAATCAAAGAATAGTATTGGGTTCATGAATCAGCCAGCTCTAGCAACAAAAAATTTCTGACAAAAATCATCATTTAACTTACAAAATTTGTTCTGCCGTAAAACAGAAAATACTCCCAAGTTACCTTCACAAGAGTACAAAGAATCCTTTGGGCCAAGCATTACCAAAGAATTCCATCAAACCTTCAAATATTTAATAGCAGTTTGAACATCCTTATCTCCTCTACCACTGCAGTTAAGCACAACCTTAGTTCCACTCGGTAGAGTTGGACACAGCTTCTCCAAGTAGGCCAGAGCATGAGATGTTTCTAGAGCAGGGATAATGCCCTCTAACCGAGATAACCTTTTGAAGGCTGCAAACATAAAGACATAAATGAAACTTGAAAGGATTTGGAAGATATACATCATAAAGATACAGCAAAAGTGAGCCAATTACAAACTAGAAAATGAAAACTTCATAGGGGAACCAAATCATATGTAAAGCTTAGGACTAAGAATAAACAAAGTCATTTATCACCTTCCAAAGCTTCCTCATCTGTGAATCTGTGATACTATGATACTCTGCTCTCCCTAAATCTTTCAAAAAACTGTGCTCTGGCCCAACTCCAGGGTAATCCAATCTAGTAATCCATAAGGGGAATAAACCAGTTAGAAGTAAAAATTTGATTTCGAACTAAAACACTTAATTCAGTAGCGTCAAGTGTAGCCACTCTGGATTGTGTAATAGCAAAATGAGTACTTTGGTAACAAGCAAAGTTCAAGTTATTACCCAGCACTGATAGAATGAGGCTCAACTATCTGGCCATCTTCATCCTGCAGCAGATACCTCATAGCTCCATGCAATACTCCTACTTCTCCCTTGGTCAAAGTGGCAGCATGTTTACCACTATCTAGACCAAAACCTGCTGCTTCCACCCCAATCAACCTCACATCTTTGTCATCAACAAACTCATGAAACAGTCCCATAGCATTTGAACCTCCTCCAACACATGCAACAAGCACGTCTGGTTTCCCACCCCACTTTTCCAAAGCTTGCTTTTCTTTACCAATCACTGCATGGAACTCCCTAACCGTCATTGGGTAAGGATTTGGTCCTGCAACAGATCCAAGTATGTAATGAGTTGTTTCAACATTTGTAACCCAATCCCTTATAGCTTCTGAAGTAGCATCCTTGAGCGTAGCAGTTCCAGAGTGGACTGCTCTTACCTGCATGTTAATTTGGGGAAATGCTAATTAACTTTATTGATTCAAATGCAACAGAAAAATTACTCTTTCAAACTGCAAATGATAAAATTATATAATTATCCCAAGAAGAGGAGGGAACTAAAGATAACAAAAGAAAAGCAATGGTTCAGCTAACCAAGGTCCTCAAGCCCTAAATAGAATGTTAAATGATCCTATCAAAATAGAGGCAGGGCAATTTATCCTAAAAGAGATCAATATAGAGTCAGGGTAGGTAATGCAGAACAAGAGAATTTCCAGATAACTTCTCACTTACTTTTGCATTTATTTGACTGATTCATGGATTTTAAGAAGATTGCCTCTCTCTGTCTGTATACATCTATCCCTACCCTCTAAGTTCATGGATATCATTATTCACATCCATTCCCCATTTACCAATATTTCGCACTCAAGCTTTTGTTCCTTGTACCTATGGACTGCACTTACTAATCACTCCTGCAATTGGGAATTTATGAATGCAAGAAAAAACATAGAATATTTACAGTGAATTTCATCTATGGAGCATAGAGAAGGAACCACACGATTTTATTGAACAAGTTAGTGTCATTGAAGGTATCCGAGTCAGTTAATAAAAGTTGTAGAGATTTCAGTGAAACCACAAAGTTGATCAGTTTTCAAAATCTCTCCTCAAGTAAGCTAAGAACAAAGCGGCCAATACATAATCTATGATACGGACCTCAGCTCCAAGCAGCCGCATTCTGAAGACATTTAGAGCCTGTCTCTCCATATCTTGAGCACCCATATAAATAACACACTCCAAACCGAACCGAGCACAAACAGTTGCAGTGCAACACCATGCTGACCGGCTCCTGTCTCAGCAATAATGCGTTTCTTTCCCAGGCGCTTGGCAAGCAAAGCTTGGGCAACAGCATTATTGATTTTGTGGGCACCAGTGTGGTTTAGATCTTCTCTCTTCAGGTAGATCAGTGGGCCTTCACCATCTGGACGTTTATAATGCTCAGTAAGACGCTCCGCAAAATAAAGAGGGCCCTCTCTGCCAACATAATCTCTCAATATCCCGTCTAGTTCCTTCTGCAGTCAGCATAAATGGTGTATAAACAAGTTAGAAGTTTTATAGGGGTCAACAAATCTTCACAATGCAAAGCAATTGAAATCAATCAAACCATCAACTATGCCTCAATTCCGAAACAGTTGGAGTCAAGCTTATGAATCTTCTATATCCCTTTCTAATCTATTCAAGTCCATTTCATTCAAACACTAAATATTTCTCTTATAATGAAATTATTGATAACATAATTTTTATTGATATACCAACCGATAGAGATCCTAAAGCAGGGGGTTATGAGCATAAAGCTCATAAGTCATAACTATACCTCTTTATATCAGAAGAAACACTTCAATTGTGCTAAATTTCCAACAAAATTGTAGCTCCTGCGATTTCCAAAGAAACTATGCTTGAGGCAGATATATTTGATTTATCGTATTTTGCCATGACTTTTTATACTACTTTGATTTGTTTTTCCTTATGCCAAGGGTCTACCGGAAACAGTCTACCCTCCTCAGACCCCACTTTGTGGGATTTCATGGTTAGTCACCAGTGGCACAACCTACGGGCTGTTGATGTTGTTGTTGTAAAACACACACACACGCACACAACATACACATAAAAAGATATTTGCAGTTGAAGCTAGTTCTCATGAATTAACTAAATTACAGTCAACTATTTCAACATGTTTAAAAACAGACTTCAAATATCAAAAATATACTAGTCAACTAGTTTCATCACATTTCATGATTGAATAACTAAAAGAACAGAATCATTTTGTCATTTTCACTATTCATAGTTCAAAGGATAAAAGAAAAAGTTTAAAAAATGTCAAAGATCTAATACTCCCTCCGTCCCAATCAATTTATATGACACTCTTTTCTTTTTAGACAGTGTAAAAAAGAATGAAATTTTTCTATATTTAGTAACAATTTAACATTAAAATATTTATTTTACACTTAATAAAATGATTTACGGTCACACAAATATCTAACTTATTTTAGACAAGTTTCAAAAGTTTTCATTTCTTTCTTAAAACTCCATGGCCAGTCAAACTACATCATATAAATTGGGACGGAGGGTGTAATAAGTAAGCTAACTCGTGGAAAAGTAAAGCATTGTTGTAATGTCCAATCAATTAGATCAACTCTTATTACAGAATGCACAATGCCGTAAAAAACAACAATATTAACTAACTTTGCTCATCTATATGAACCTTCTATATCCATTTCGCTCAAATACACGAATAAATGAAACTAAATCAAACACCTGAAAGTCATGATCGGTAGCGAGCGAATTGAATGCCGTTTCAAGCTCATCGAGAGCATGCATTAGGGTTTCCGGTACATACTTACCGCCAAATTCACCGAACCAACCGAACGAATCGGGTCGTTGAACGACGGTATCTTGAACCGGTATTGATTGTCCGGTGAGGTCACAAGTTATGGAATGTTGCTGGGAGGGTAAAGATGTAATTTTGATGAGTTTGAAGGGTATTTTAGATTGGGATAAGGAGGAGGAGAAGCTTTTGGTGCTTTGGTAGCTGTGGAGCTATTTGGCTCCGTGAGGTCAAGGCCATGTTTGGATGATTTCGAAAAATTAAAGAAAGGTCAAATGTTTGTTTTTTTTAGTGGCAAAGAGAAAGACGACAGCTTTATAAGGTGTGTGGGACCCAGTTTAAGTGACGTGGCTTATTTTGCAATTTAGAATCCGGAGAGATTCTCTTTTTTTTGTATCGGACAATTTAACCCATTCAAAAGGACGAAATACTATTTTCGATCCAGATCTTCTATTTTATGCATTTTTTAAAGGGAAAAGGTGAAATATATGTCTCTATTTTGTTTTATTAACTAACTTTATTCTTAATGGGTGATTGTGAACAAATATACTTTTGACGTTTACAAAATTTACACATGTATCTCTATTTGGATGGAAACACACAAAATCAAATTAAATTACCCAATCTCTAACGCGCCTCAATCGAGTTCCGGTTTCATCTTCTTCTCCAATAAGAATGCTCAAAAAGTTTTGATCAAATTCCCTTCAATTCTCAATTAAATTGGTTTAAATTGAGATGTAACTTTCTCAAAATTCAGTGAACAAGTTTCAATCACTAATTTCTTCAAACAAACATTGCAAAATTCATTTTCAATTTTTTTCTTCAAGCTTGATAAATAATATAAATAAAGAGTAACAAGATGAGTTCAAGCTCGAAGAAAAAATTTGAACATGGATTTTCTAACAATTGTGTTTTAAATTATTATATAAAAAGAAAGTTCATAACTTTATAACAGAAAAACAAGATATCTGTAATGGGTCGAATACCCATTAAATACCGCACAGACATTGTTGTTTCTTTGATTTTGTTCCTGTTCAATGCACAACTACTGCTGCACCCAAAACACAGTACTAATAATTGGGTTTCTTATGCCAAAAGAAGTTATAGTATAACAAAAGAAAGTTCATAAATTATAGTAGGTCTCGAGTGACTGATTTGATAAATATATTAGCTGATAAATAATGCAAATAAGGAGTAATAAGATGAGTTTAAGAGATAATAAGGAGTAACAAGATGAGTTCAAGCTTGAAAAAAATAAATTGAAATGAATTTTCTTGATTCAATGTTTAGAAATTGGTTGTTGGGATTTGTTCACTAAATTTTGAGGAAGTTGTATCTCAAATTTGAGCTCATTTGATTGACATTGGATCAAATTTTTTTGAGCATTCTTCTTAGAGAAGAAGATGAAACCGGGGCTTGGTCGGGACGGGTTAGAGATTGAGTATTTTTTTTAAAATCGAATAATTTAATTTGATTTGAGGGTTTCCATCCAAATAGGGTACATGCGTAAACTTTGTAGACGGCAATGTTATATTTGCTCACAATCGCAAACGAAGGATAAAATTAGCTAATATATAAAGTAAAAGGGTATATTTGGGCATTTTCCCTTTTTTAAATTAAAAGCATTTAATTATTTATTTGTCTTTTAAGATACTTTTACATTTCTTATAAAAGATATTTACTAGCTTTAGTTATAAAATATTTGTGAGGTCTAACCTTTGCCACGATATTAGTGGCCTAGCTCTTTGCACTTCCCGCAAAATTTTTACTATTAGAAAGAGGTTTTGACAACATTGATAGAGTGCGACTACATGAAATGGTTTAATCTATTTCAAAATTAGCAGATTAGATTGAATTTAAGAAGATCAAAATGAGTTGAATTAATAAATAAATGAAATGTCATGTCCAAAAATTACTTAAATTAGAGATGAACTAAAAGAAAAAACTTTTTAAAAAAATACTTTTCAAGTTTGGTAACAGTAGGTAAGTTGCTCTCACAAACTGTACTAACTGCTTGAACTTTGCTATGACATGTCTTCTTGAAGTGTTCTCAGTTTGAATGAGTTTTTATTGGAGGAACTATACTTCTTTTTTGCTTTTCTGCTTTTATATGTAAATTCATGTATAATACATCAAATTCTTATTTTAAATTGGTATAACGATGATATGAGTTGAACTTAAATGTCGATGTGAGGATTCATGCTGTCGACTCCCTCCTATTTTGGACTGATGCATAGTTATTGTTATTTATATGACATATCAAGCAAAAAAAGCTATTTATTAAATATTTTGACAAAATTTCTGATCAACTTGGACTATATACTTGGCCCAAATCAACACAATTTTTAAATTGACTGAATTTGAACGGGTCAAGATACGTTTGACTTAACAAATGGATGGTCATTAATTCGTCCAAACTTGAGCTGGACGAGTCATTAATTTTGCCACCACTAAGTTTCAAGCAACAAATTCCTACAAATAGTTTGTTGAACATCTCTGAATTTCATTGAACTTTTCTTCATTTTATACTAAGAATTACCTTCAACTTTCAACTCCAAATGCAAGAAACTGCTTTAGTATTTCGCGAGATTAAAAAGGTTAAAAGAAATTGCAATATTACAAGTTAAGAATTCACTACTCTCTTTCTTCAGTCCTTTTGCCCCTTTTTCTGGCCATAGGCCAAAAGAAAAGACTGTTAAATGTGAGATCACTATTCACAACAGAATGTTAACAGTAGTAAGTTGAGCAGAGCAACTCTAGAAGTCAATAATTGGTTCACCAATAGTAAGATTCCTTTGGACAGTCCAAGGCAAGTTAAAGAGTTTGGCCATGATGAACTTGAAAATCTTATTCACATTGATGTTATGTGTTGCACTTGAGAAGAAAAGAGTTGCTTTCATTGCCTTTGCATATGCCCTTGCCTGCAAACACCATTTCAACAATTCTCAATAATGTGCAACATACTTCATTCACAACATAAGAAGCAAAACCAACATGTCCTAAATCGACGCAATTTAGGAGGAACCAGCGAGAGGACATCAATTCAAACAACTACTATCATGTAGTTAGGTAGGGACAATCAGTCCATAGTGATGGAAATCTAGGAATGAATGAGGGTCCGTATTAAAACAAAAAGAATATCTTATTAGAGTTTCCTCCCTTTCTCTCATTCAATTGTTCTATCTGGTCTGATACGGCACAATATAATACGAGAAGATGGAATGCAATGGGATGAGTCATTAAGTTCAGATAAAGTGTTATCTTATTATATGTATACATTTAATTTTTTTTAAGTATATACATAGTTCGAGCTGAAATTTGTGGGGTCAGTTGAACTGGCAGGTCTTGCTCTAAATTCTAACTGTGATACATAAATCCTACCTACTACTATTTGTTTTCTTGGTTTGTTGCGTACAATAGACCCTTGTGGTCTGGCCCTTCCCCGTACCCCCCGCATAGCGGGAACTTAGTGCATCGGGCTGCCCTTTTTTGGGGTAGGTGGACCCTGTGGTAGGGCACTGGAGGATGACTATAACCCAAAAGACTAGTTCCCTTCTTCTTCTTCTTATTATTATTATTATTATTATTATTATTATTATTATTTGTATTCTTTTGTTAACAAAGTTTATAATTAAAGCAGGGAAAATCTGTTGATAATGCAAATACTATCCCAATCCTTTTCAGTTCCCTAACAGAAGGGAAAGAGATAGAGAGAAAAATAAAACATTCTTCTGGACTGACATAGACTTCTGATTTAAGCCCAGTATATGTGGGGGTCACCCTATTCATTTATGGAGAAAAAGAACAGTTGAGGAACTTGTTAGGATCACATTGTTTTCCCACTTGCAAGAAGTAAAAGTGTACAAACATGAAGAAGCAAGGTCTTTAATCATGGCAATTCTAAAAAAAAGATTACCTTTACAGCAAACTCATTAGCTTGCCAAAGGTAAGTGTAGATTGAGGTGATTACATATATTAATTAATCACGATTAGTGATAAAACATGCATATAAAGCCATGAGTCATATGTTTATTGGATTGGTTGTAAACACGTCGTGTGAGTAAATTTTTTCTATAACAACACCTGCAGTTGTAAGGCTTTGAAAACCATTTAAGTACTGATTTAGGAGAAGGATTAAGGAACCATTCAAGTGCTATGTTGATCAGAATTATACCTGTGTCACCACAGACCATTGAATGTCTGGTGGAAGCTGGACAAAATCATCAAATTTGGTCCCAATGAGTATTGGAATAGCAGTCTGTAAGTTGTTAATTGTAGAAACAAAAGGATTAGACTTCTCCAGAAAAAGCATAACTATCAAGGTTTTCAAGTCTCGAAATCAAACATATCTATGGCTATTGCACTATCTGAAATAGTTTACCTACATCCGACATTTACAACTCAATAAATACATGATATATGTCGTCGTATAAAAATGTCCTCAATTAACCATAGTTAACTAATACATAAAATTTTATCACTAATCATGAAAAACTAACTTAGTTTGGTGTAAACACGAGACGTTGATAAGTTTTTCTATGTCTCATATATATACTGATAAAACAGATTTTCATTGGGAAACAACTGCTGTACTTTTTAGCAATGAATAATGATCATCATGATTGTTATTCAATTCATTCTCAATAATTCTTCTTGAAAGTTGAAGCCAATCAAGTTTCGCTAATAACCATTTTGCCCAAGCATTAAGTTTCAATCATTCAAATCTAATGAACCAACTAATTATTATCATCTTCAAGAAAAAAAAGTAACTAAGTACTACTACTTCACTTATTGCCATTTGCTACTTTTTATCCAAAAGAGTGAAAGTAGTTCCCAACCACTGTCGTACTCTATTCACTCCAAAACTTTAGTTCAGTATATCAATAAAGTCCCAACCACTGTAGTTATATTCCTGTTAGTAGTACTACTTTTTCTTTTGTTTGGTGAAATGAATTGCTACTGGCTAGCTAAGTTGCTCGGACTCTTCACTTTCCGTGACACACCCATGTCGACACGACATGGGTGTGGGATCTTTACCCGATTTGGTCAAACGATTTTGGGTACTTTGACCAAAATCGAAAGAGAAATTTGAGACAGACAGTGATTTCTAAAATCAAAACAAAATCTATGGCTATTGCAATAGCCATGTTACACATCTATATCATTTGCAATAGCCATGTTACACCAAAAAATAGTAAGGAGATGCATATGTACTTTATAATAATTACATATTCAAACTTGCTCTCAAAAATTCGTGCATTCTTTTCTTTCTAAAGAGTCCCACTATAATTTGGGCATATTTTTATAACTCTATTTTTAGATATTTGAATTATTTTTAGCCGAATCCCAGCACCCGTATCCATCCCAGGAAACGCACCCCGAATCTTAAAATTCAGATCATGAAGGATCCGACCTCTAGATCCGTACCCGTATCGGACACCCTTACCCGAGTCCGAGCAACTTAGCTGGCTAGTGATACTCTCATCCAACTTTGTTATTAAGTAAAGATGATTCTTGGTCCTAAAGTTTACTCCTTTTTCAAGAAAACAACATCAAAGTGAACAAGAAGTTAAGTTTCTCACCTGATTCCACTTTCTTGCTTCACTATACCAACTTATCACACTGCAATTGCAAAGAAGAAAAAGAAAAGGTCTTCATAATGGAGTTTAACTTCTTTAAACTAACAACGTAAAATTTATTTTTTTAGCGGTATCATATTAAAGTGACATACTTGTTCAGTGTACTCCGGTTAGTGAGATCGAACATAAAGAGAATAGCAACGGCATCTTTACAAGCAATTGGAATCTGATCAAATGAGCTATGATCACCTATAAACCAAAAATTCAAAATTCAAAACCAAATTACTCAATTCTATTGATCAAGCTACAGTAACCACCTTAAAAGTTTACAAATATAGCCTAAACTTGGTGGAAATAAAACTCAAACCTAGCTTTCCAGATTAAGGAAGAAAATTAATGAACATACCTCCTACATCCCATATTTTAAATGCAATTCTTGCACCTCGTACAACTAATGTTTTATCCATCAAATTCAATCCCTTCATCTCCAAGCACCTCTTTTCTTGCTCATCACCTACATACTTAATCTGAAAAATAAAGAGAAATAAGTTACCAACAAAGTGTCAAAAAATTCTTGGTTTAAGCATAAGAAGTAACATGCTAACTCGAAGGGTGTGGACCAGTGATCACTGTAGTAGATTAAAGCAGAGATCAGATTTCAAATCTCACTAGAAAAGAAAATTCATCTAAGTCTTGGTGAACAGTATTGTTGCTCGGACTCTCCGAAAATACTGTCGGCCCGAGTGTGTGTCGAATCCTCCAAAAAAGTAAGCATTTTTGGAGAACCAATATGAGTACGGCAGCATTTTTAGAGGGTCTGATCAACCTGGCCTAGGGGTGGAGCTACAGCTTCGTTTACGAATTCAGCAGAATCTAGTAGCTTTTACTCAAACCCTATATTTGTGTTTAAAAATCTAATTAATACGTACAAATAATTTATCAAGAACCCCATAATCTGAGTTACTAAAATTCAGAACTCATAAACTTAAAATCCTTCACACCACCAAATTTCAAAAAAGCATTAACAAAGTAAAGTAACATACTTAATTTAGAAAGGGATTAAGTTAAACTTACCACAAAACTTGTTTTACCAATCTGACAATCACCCAAAATACTGATCTTCAAAGTAACTAAATCTGAATCACTATCATACCCACTACAACTTGCAGTCAAACGATCACCTTCCCCACCTACCCCATACTCTTCAACTTCCTCCATGGCCGGAGACGATGAACCTCTCCGAGATAAACGCCGGTACCTCACTGGTTTCCGGCCAGTTGAACAAACAATAATTTTTTCCCAAATGAAACGAAAAAGCTCTTTAAAGATTGAAACTTTATCAAATATCTTCCACTTAATGTTAACTTGAACTATTTTCCTGCAAAGCTTAGTCATTTTATTTTTATGGATTTTTTGAGCTATGAGGAAAATACATAGGAGTTGATTTTTGGTTACACATTTTGGTAGTTTGTTTTTCTTGTTGGAATTTTTTGTTTGGAACAATTTGTGACAAAATTAAGAATGGGAAATGTTGACCTGTATGTGTGTAGTGTACTTTTAGGAATCTACAAAAAGTACAGTCTAATTTGCCGGCTCGGTTGGGTTGTTTCTTGATTTTGATGTGCGTGGGTATATAGGTCAATTGAGTATAAACATCAACAGCTCCAAATTGGATCAGTTTCTCCTCAACAAATAAGTGCTTGGGCCACTAAAATCCTGCCTAATGGAGAGATGAATTCCTAGCAAGGACTTTGCCTGCTATTCATTCCTAAATCCCTTTCACCCAACACTAGCTAACTCGATGGGACGTCAACAGCGGGAATGCCAAATGCAAGACCTGGACCTGGTTCACGAAATAAGCAAAGAAAGACCTCTTTCTCTTCGGGAGCTTTCGTAACGGCTATAAAGAATGGGTCTTTCCCCTCGTGAAAGGCTATTGGGATCGATCCCTTCAACCCTCCTTGGCGTGGAAGG